>JAQPPZ010008157.1:0-12768 GCA_028583015.1 Wollemia nobilis
TTAACACACAACCAAAAACACACGCCACAATTTGAACCTTGGATCTCCCGAAGAAGAGCCAAACTTTGAACATTGTGTTGTCCCCCTTGGGACAATGTGCTCATATTATTCTACTCATATTATTATTACTTTCACATTTTGTATTATGGTTATTTTACATTCGATCCCATGGAATATTCCATAATAATTTATGGTAGAAAGACTTAAAAAGCTAATAGTGGTATTAGAGCTACCACTTGACTTTGTCTAGTTTGAAAGAGTTCATTTTTATTAGCCACATATTGGGGGAAATTCTTGCACCCTCAAAGATTTATCACACTGCAAGACTTTCCTAACACAATCAACATTATGGACTTTGGTGGATCCACCTCTTTGAATCAGTTAAATATTATCTTGAGACTCTAGACAGATTGATTAAGGTAAAAAAACCCTAGAGGCAAGCCTATAATATTTCTCATATGCTTATGCTCATCCATATTTACAAAAAAAGAAAAACTATAACATAAAATTTGACCAAGCTTCAAAGTAACTCCCAACTAGTGCTTCAATCAATAGATTGGTGCCTTATCCATTAGGTAATTATTGTAGCAAGGCTTAAAACATTGATATGAAATGGAAATAAAGAGAAGAATATAAAAACTAAGCCAACCACATTCATTCAAATAATGCAAAAAAAGTGATTGAACATATTAATGAAGGAAGGTACCATTTACATGTTCAAATGATGTAACATGTATACTTGACAACAAATAAAACTGCACATAGAAATGTTGAAAGGAGGAAGCAAAATTTTATTAATGGAAAATATAATTACAATGGGAGTCTGATCAAGATAACCATATCTCACTAAGAAAATATAAAGAAAATTTCCATTCAAATGATGCAATAGAGAACTTTGACTCTTCGTTCAAATGATATAACAAAGGGCTTTCTGGACTTGGTCTCAACCACTAGGAATGATCTCAGTAAACTAGAACCTCCTTAGCAAAAAATTGCATAATAATGGAGAAGAAAGAGGGGTGACTAGACAAGACATAGAAAACAAAATACAACTAACAAAGGACGGGCACTCTAGTATACCTCCTGTAGAAAATCACTATACAAAAAACTTGATCCCTTCTTAGCTATTGTAGCCCTTTCTTATAGCTCAATCATGGCCCATTCTATTATAACTGTAACTGCCTTCATTAAAAACTGGATGGTGGCCTATAACTACTGCAGTTGCTTTCATTTTAGTCCACACTACTAATTGCATTCATTGTGGCCCCTATTTGGAGTGTGATGGTGGCCTTAATTGGCTAAGATGCCCTCATTTAAAGCTCTAAAATGGTCGGGTCCATTGAAACTGCACTCATAACTAAAGTTGAATGATGGTCCATCATTGCCATAACTGCATATATTATCTTTTATAACTTATTCGCTTCTTGTTGGCCATTAATCCTTTTTATGTGCTTGAATCGTCTGCCATTGCTGCTTTAATCCATTATATATTTTTTTAACTTTATGGCTACTATATTTAATTTTTTAATAACCCTTATGTCATATGTTTGATTGTTTAATAATCCTTATATCATTCTTGTTGAAAAATTATTTGAAAATCTTCAAAGCAAGACATTTGTAGAGATAATTTTAAATTGGTTTTCCAACATCATTCTAGTAGCATTTACTAAAAAAAACATTCAAGTTCTCAAATATTTCTAATTATAAAAAACTCAAGAATTTATAAAATTCAACACCCAATTTTTAAAATATATTTGTATCAAGTTTTGAAAATTGGTGTTTCAATATCCTTTTTTTAATCTCTTCATTAAAGAAACAAACAATAATAAAGAATCTATCAACATGAGCTTCTTATAGAAATAACACATGGTGGAAAGTATAATTTAAATATTGGTTTAGGCCACATACTAAACATAATAGTTTATACCCATTAGATTAATACAATAAATAAACCTAGAAAATTATAGTCCATGAATATGATTTGAAATCGAAGAAATATCCCTTATTAACTATTATTAACAACTAAAAGCCTCCATACGTCACTAAAATATATGCCATTATCTTAATGTTGGACTATTTATAGTGTTTGCCTTACTTTTTATCTAGGGTTTAAATACATAAAATATTCTTTAGCCTATCCTTATTACACTACTAACAAACATTGGTATCATTCACATATCTTCACCACTTTGGTATTAATTATCCATATACAATTAGCAATCAATGGAGAACCCTTTTGATACATCTTCTATTTTTTCATAAAGCACTCCCTTAAAAATTGAAGAATATTATTATAAGACAAGGCTCTGCCGATTTAGTTGTATATGGGTCAACATTAGACCTTATGACTTGAATAACACCTTCTACTATAATATTTATAAATTAGGATTCACATATTTGATGTATGTGTTGTTTCACTTGGACAACACACCCTAGTCTAGAAGGGATCCACTTTTTTAAAATTGTGGTGAATTTTCTCTTGTTTGTTTGGGTTTGTGCATAAAAATCCATCATTCCAAAATAAAAAAGGAAAATAAAATCTTCTATTAGAGAGGGCTTTGAATATTGACTAAAAAAAAGAGAACACACAGGAAAGGGAGGGGGGAACTGAGTGGAGCTTCAAGAGCAAAAACTGATATTTGGGAAGTGCTTACAGATTCCCGTTGATTTTGTGACCAATGATAAATTTTAGCTGTATCATTATTTAAATTTAGAGTGGAAGGTAGGTCTTACTATGGATGACTCTCTGGGGGGTACCCAAACTATTGGCAGGAAGAAGATTGTCAATACCCAGATGGGGGCTAATTATCCAGAGGGATACCCAAAATTTGTATATTTTAATAGATAGGGGGTCATGTTGAGGAGGACCTCTTGTTTCAATATACTCTCTGCCATAAGAATCATCCTATTTGAGATACTCAGGCGTTTAAGGACTCATGGGTGATGCTGAAGGTCCAAGTGTAGATTAAAGAGAAGGAAGACTTGGAGGTCGATGCTAGCCTCTCCAAATAATATTTAGGCATTTTGATCTCTTGTTATGTTTGTAGTCTTTTATTGTTGGCCTCTCGTGTTGGTTTTTCAAGTTCTTTGATCTAATATTTTTTGTCGATTGTTCATTTTTGACCTTGGGCTTTTGTCCATGCTAGAAGTTTAGTTGGCCTATGTAAAAGGGTTGGAGCCCTTCTAAAAACCCCTATTTTCACCATTAATAAAAAAATTGACCTCTCAAATGCTCTATTTTCAACATTATTATCCATGAAAAATTAATATTTTTAATATGGTCGTTGAAGAAAGCAACATATAATGTCTATTTTTTTAAGCATGAAAAATCATGGATAATTTATCTTTCGTGTATTACCATTAAGCATTAAACTTATAATTGACAATAAAGACAAAAATTAAATAAATAAATAAATAAAAATAACAATAATAATAAAATAAAATAAAAATAAATAATATATAATAATAAATTCTAATGCCTGACTCATTGAAAAAAATAAATTCTAATGCCTATATTTATTTTTGTCTTATAGAATATGTGATGTAGATGTTATGATGCATATATGACATAGATATTATGATGCAAATGCTTTGACACATTATGATGCAACTGTCTTAAAACTTGATATGAGTAAAACTATGATAGGGTTTGTAGTATTAGAAAAATTTAGATTTGGGAAGAAATGGGTTAGATGGATTAAATCTTGTGTCTCTACAGTATCATATTCAATGGTGGTCAATGGGCTAGTAAAAAAATTATTTAAAGCCAAGAGGGGTATTAGATAGTGAGATCCTTTGTCACCATATTTGTTTATTATTATGGTAGAGGTATTGGGAAGGAACCTAAAAAAGGCATAGAAAAATGGGCTGATAAGCATACTTAATGATAACAATACATTTACAACATCACCCGTAAGTTATTTGTATATGATACATCCCTTTTGGGGAGGGTAAAGAAAAATGAGGCTAGAGCTTTGAATAACTTACTAAAGGAATATGAAAGAGAATCTAGATGAAAAATTAATATGACAAAATCTTAAATTCACTTTCTAAACACTCCATCTAGAATCAAAGTAGGCATATGCATGTTACTTCAAATGGAGGTCAATTTTACCATCAACATACCTAGGGATGCCCTTATTTGAGGGGAGAATGAAGATAGAATTATGGAATCCAATTATAAGTAAAATTTAGAGTAAACTATCAATATGGAAAGATAGATGATTATCATTAGTAAGAAGAGTGCAATTAATTAAATCAGTCATACATGTCATTACAACATATTGTATATCCTTGTATATTATACCAAAATCAGTAGAAAAATATTTTTCTATATTATGCAGTCATTTTTGTGGTCACGATTACATGATAAAAGAAATTTTTCTTTGGTGAAATGGAGCAAGGTGTATGATGATAAATTTAGGGGAGATCTCGATCTAAGAGTTATTACAAATGCAAACTTAAATCTAAGGGGAAAAGTAATTTGGAGATTGTATAGAGTCAAAGACAATGGGAAAGAATTCTTCTAAGGAAGTACATTGAGCCCAATGACCCAAGCTTAATATTTATTGCATTCTCAATACCATATGGTTCTACACTATGGAACATTAAAAATATCAATCAATCTAGTGATTAAAGGTCTAAGATGGGTGGTGAGAACATGCAAACAAAACCTATTTGGATGGATACTTAGTGTGATAAAAGACCACGCAATCAAGATCCAATTTTTAAACCATGGATGAGATTACTTCAAGAAAATTATGGTGATAGTATTTCAAACATTATGTACAAGGATAAGGAATGAAGATATAATTGGAAAGAAGATTTTTTTGCAAGTATATGAGACATTGTTGCTAAAAGGTAGTTGAGTAGAAAGATAAAAATATTTATTATTCCAAAGAGAGCCAAGGATAACTTGATTTTGGAGTTGAATAGCTTAAGATAATACATAGCAAGAAGCAAATATAATGTAAAGTACCAATAAAATAGGAATATCACAAGAATACGAATAGATATTTGGAATAGCTCGAGCATTCCAAAAGTTAAAATGTTTGTATGACAAGTAGGTCATAGAATACTTTTATCTTAGGATAATCTAATGAAAAGAGATTTTCATAGCCCCTCACAATGTGTTCTATATAAAAATGAGGAGAGTATAGACCATCTCTTGGGACACTACTGAATAGTATGGGAACTATGGCAATAGATTCTTAATATATTTGGTAAATGCATGGTGATGAATGGTAGAATTAAAGAATGGTTAAAGTAATGGCAGAGCACTTTTAAAAGTGAGGCATTACAAACAATTTGGGATACATTGAAAGATACAATACTTTGGATTATATGACTATAAAGGAATAAAAGAATATTTAAAGGAAAGGAAAATAGTTTAGAGGTAATGAAAAGGAAGAATTGTTTAGCCATCAAGGATTCTAAACCAACCCTATCACCTCACACAATCTCTAATATTGAATCAAAGAGCCTTGATAGATGGACTCAAGTCATCAATTGGAATTATGATGGTGAGTATAGGAGAAACAAAAGGAAGATAAGCAATATAAAGTGGAAACTAGCAGAAGCAAAGTTGGTCAAATTGAATTATGATGGACTTTCTAAGGAAATCTAGGACCAACAGGAGGAGGAATAATAAGAAATAATAGGGGTGTGATTTTATCACATTATGCTTTAAATAGTGGATTTAAGATAAATAATGAAGTTGAAGCTTGGGCGTATTTGAAAGGATTAAAAATATGCAAACAAATGAAATGGAATAGAGTATAGATGGAAGACAATTTACTAATAGTAATAAATGCAATTTTGAGGAAAGCAAAGGCTCCATGGAACATACAAGAGATCATTGTGGAAATACAAGACCTTGCTACAAAGTTTGAAGAAATCAAGTTTACACATACGTTAAGGGAAAGGAACAAATGTGCAAATAGGCTAGCCAATAGAGGATCGTGAAGTTAAATTCTCTTTTCCATTGTTAGAGGTAGAAAGTTTAGTTGAAGCAGATAAGAAAATTTGAAAGAAGTTAAGTCAAAATAATGTTCTACAAGATTACAAAATGTTTCACGGGATCCATTTATAGATCAATGCATTGAATGAAACTAAAAGTCTAGAATTGATAAAGCAAACTTTTGTGAATCTAGTAGAAGTTTTGTATGCTAAAGGAGAAGATGATATCAGATGGACTTCATGGTTTATTTGAGTTGTTAGTTGGAATATGAGATAGAGTATGCATTAGAACTTTTAACTTTCTAAGGTTGCTAAATTATTTATTAAAATAAAACCATAATGATTTATTAAAATATCATTATAATATGAATGAGAATCATTTCATAACCCATTAGAATGATGAAATAATTTTTAATTGATTAATTGGGATTAAAATGAATTTCACTTGTATTATATAATAACCCATAGTTTAGTTATTATGCATATATTCCTTGATAAGATTTAATTATGAACTTTCAACTTTTTGAGACTGCTAACTATTTATTACAATTCTTATGGTTGCACTTATGCTTTAGGAAGGAAACTGATAGTCCAAAGCTAGTAAAGCAGACTATGATAATGTGAAGGTTTGGAAATATTACTCTACAAAAATGTAAGGCATAGAAAATAGGGGTGGATTTTTGGTATTGTAAAGGTTGTTACAGGAAATTATTGGTTGGTTTAGGCCATGTGAGGCCGATCGATTGATGTTGAATTCAGGAATATTTATATTTACAAAGAAAATTGAAGATCTAGAAAATATAAATCAAGAATTCAAACTTTTTATGAAAAAATATGTAGGTATCTAGCTATAACAACTCAATTGAGATGAGAATTGAATATGTTTGTAAAATCTCAAGCTCTAAAGGAGAGAGTTATGATTTGTTAAGGGTGGGGGACCCAAGTACAACCTATTTTTCTCAAGAACAAAAAATCTTAATTTTTGATACATAAATGATATTCCATTCAAACTCAATGGTCTATCTACGTCTTTTGAATTAAAAAACTCAATGTATACACCTCTATAACATAAAATCTAGGTATTAGAGTATAACTAAATTTCATCATAAAAATAAATTATAATTGTACAAGGTTCCATGAGTCTGGGGGACGGGGGGACGGGTTTCGGGGGACAGCAGGGGACGACATGCCGATTTTAAGGGACATCTCGAGGACGAATGGGAGGGACGACTGGTATAATACTATGAAAATTGAAATTTTTTAGAAATTTAGAATAATCTACACATTCAGAATTCTAAACACAACAAAAATGATATTAGGATATTCATATTGATATTAGTTACGAATTGCAACCATTTAATTGTTTTCAACAAATATAAATTGAAGGTTCAACCAAGGATATCAAGTACAATCTACCAATCTCTAACAGTTAACCAATTTAGTTGCTATTGCTCAAGTAATGGATGCCACATTATTCAACTTTTACAAGTCATCATTTTCAACAATGTACTAAAGAACATAAAGAAAAAATTAAAGCAAAAGTTATAGTATTCTATGAAGATTAAAGCAAAAGTTACAGTATTCTAATATTACAGTAGTCCAATATTAAAATATTCTAAAATAAGCAGATTTATCATTGAAGTCAATGTCCTAAACCAAAAGTTACAATTTTCTCAATTGAAGTCAATGTCCTAATCTCAATGGGATTTCTCTTTGTAAGAATAAGACAAGTTGATGCCAAGCATTCCTCATCTGTATTTTCTCAATGGAAGTGTATGCAAAGCAAACAATTTAGGCCACTTTGCAAGCAAATCAATAACAATTTATAACAACAAAGGAACACACGTAAAAGCAAAACAGTGAACATGAATCTAATTGAATGCTATCTGTTTTACAAAATCTTCATTCTTGAACATTAGATAAATCAACAATAGAAGCATTTTGGACCAGGGTATTTTCTCCACCAAATAAATTGCCATTCCAGTAAGAGTTATCATGCCACTTTTACTAGCCAACAACTTTATCATATTTTTACCTTACATTATTTTATGAATTATGAATCTGAATTAAGACATGCAAAGCCATGATCTAAAAATATTTTCAAAAATACAGTCAAGAGGCATGTTGTTCTAAGTCCTGTAAAACTTGCTTGTTTCACTTTTTAACATCCTACAATTTAACTATTTTTTTCCTTGTCAGCTTCCTTCTCAAAATATTTTGATTAACCTTGTTTAAAGGGATATTGTAAATCTATGCTTATTAATTTTGTATTCTTGGTTTTTCTTTGGAATACTATTTGCAACTCTTTCTAGACTGTTGTTACACAATGTAGTATTTGAGTCCAAATACCTGCTTACTACACCTTTATTTAGCTCTTGGTCTATTTACATAAACTTGTAGTGCGAGTGGTACGTTGCAACCATAGATTCACCCCAAATATTATCTAGTGAATCTGCAATGGTTGGACCATATTGTACTGTAATTGAGCCACCTTTCATAGATTGATTGACATTGCTCAATATTTTTTCATGCTGTTGTGTGGCCACAACCAGGGATATCAACATGCATATCAGTACTTATACAATTGTTGACAGTTGTGGTAATAAATCTTGTTATGCAGGAGCCTTCTTTAGGTACTTGCTCATGTGGAAACAAGCTCTAACATCGCCACTCCTTGGGATCCACCTGCTGTGAAATCCCTATCGTGTGTACCTCCGTTGTCTCCATATACATCCACCAATAGGACACATTGATTGTCCCTACTTTGGGTGGGACTTTCTTGGGACATGTATTTTGATCGGGTAAGCCCTTTTGAAGATGGCTTAGCCCTTGCTCAATGTGTTCCTAGATACAAAAGGGTGTAAAACTGTTCCCTCTTTGCAAGTGGAATTACCCTTCTGGTCCAAGTCCTTTGTATGCTGAGAGAAGATGCAAGTAATATAATTGTTTATTGTAGGACTTGTGCTCACATCTCCTCTATATGAAATCGAGAAGAGATCCACTCTTTGTGTTTTACACAACTATAGCTATGGCTTGTGCACAACTTCAAATGGCATCCATGGTGGATACTATGCAGTCAAAACGATAATAGTGGTAGATGGAAGAGGGAATGGGAGGGTAGAATCTCTTGAAGATGTTTTTCTTGCTTGTAGAAGGAGTCACTCAGCCCACACAATATCCTAAAAAATTTGGGGAATCTATTTTTCCTAGATTGATAGAGGAGGAGGATTATATCTGAGCTAAGAGCTCAAACGTAGTACAGGTAAGCCTGGGCAGGGGACGACTAGTATTCAAGGGGGATCCTCTTCCATGTCCTTTCAAATTGAATGTTGAAATATATGATAGATTCAAAAGGGATCCTCTTGATGAATGAGAGGTGCATCAAGATTTGTAAGGTACCATAGAGCCATCGAATGTGTCAACAAGTGCTCCTACCAAATCCACCCAAGAGCAGGTGGTTTTTTTCCCAAGGGATCGGTACCACAATAGCTCCCTTCTTTCTAGAGACAATATTAGAAGTCTGATCATGACATATTCATGGGTAATACCATGGAGGGGTGCTAGTGCAACACCATCTTCAAGGTGCTCTTGAGCCATTACCATAGTGCCATTATATTTTGTCAAGGCTTTCAAGGCACCTTTGGAAATTTCATGCCAACATTGGAGATTTAGTGGACCGGGGTCATCCCACTAGGGGTAACATGGCTAAGCCATTTTGGAATTGGTCTTTCAGAAGTCTTGATTCTTATGTCAAAGTCGCTAGATGAACATACTTCTCTGCTACTGAGGTCAAGGTTGCTCATAAAACCTTGAGTCCTCCAGGATGTTTGGATATTTCAGCACAAAAAGGTAAGATCTCATGATCTAAATATATCACACAGTCAGAGTCGCTGGGTGATTTTAAAAATATATGGGTAAATCATAGTATCACCAAACTCTAACTTCCTAAAACATGAAAACTCAATGAGTTCCCTAGTAGAGTCACCAAAAATTATTGGTCAAAGATTTGGCATTGAGATGGGGGCAAACTAGCATGAACATCGAATGACCATTACCAAGGTAGGGTGGTCGATCTCTGGAGAATACTAGTTTATATATGGTGGTCCTAGCTACCTATGCCGCTAATAGGAAAAAAAAAAGGGAGGAGACAAAGGAAATAAAAGTAAGGCCATAGCTAGAACTCACAAGGACATGATATGATTGTATCAAGATGTATGCATTCTCAATACCGTCATTAGTGAACACAAGCATACTACCTAACAAATAACCCAACAAGGTTCCTACTTAGTGATTGGCAAGGTGGGTTGAAAGTGAATTCTAGACCAACGGGCGAGTGCATGAAATCTAGGGTCCAAAATTAGAGTGCTCCTATTTAAACAAATTTTTGCAAAAATAAACCCCAACCTAATCGTAAATACGAATTCCATAACTACCGAGTGGACCCCATGAAATCTAATTAAGTAGAATTAAATGAGAAACACTCAAGAAGCAAAAGCAAAAATATGCATTCACATTCAACATGAAATGTAAGAACAAGATTGGAAACCAAATAATAGTATTCTTGTATTCATACAACAATGAAAAGTATTACATGAGAATTATAATGGCTAAAGATCCATGCTTGGGAATGACCAAAATTCCACTATTTATAGATAAACTATAATAAATTAAAAAATTAAACATTAATAGCATTAGGCAAAAAGATGGTGTCGATGCGATTTGGTGGTTCAATCGGTACTCTACTCCTCGAGATGGTGGTGATCTTCTAGAAGAGGGTGGATGCTACTGGGTTGATCTGAGCCCTTGATACTACTACCATTTCTGTCTAGATAATTAATTCTTATCTACTCTGATCCTTCATCCAGATGATGGTCTTCTAGTTTGGTGATGAATGACCAGAATTGATTATCTCAGAGGTAGTGCATTTCAAATAAATCACCTCTGCATTTGAACAGTTGGTACTTGGTAGGTGCAATAATAAATATATCCTGTTTGAATTCTCAAATGACGATGAAAGTCTATATGTCGGGCGATCACTTTACTTATCTTGTTTTTCACCCATGGAGACATCATGAAAGAGGGCAAAATTTGCTCAAAGTTCCACCTAATTCATGCTCCAAAGTCCCACTTGAAAATGAGTGGGAGTCTTCATATTGCTTGTGGATGGGGTTTTACAATTCCCTACCCCTGTTGGCCGGTTGAAATGTCTGCCTATCAATCTGCCTATCAAGTGGGTAGGTCTTTTGAATAGCACCACCCGAAGTCAAGGCCTAAACATTTACCCACTTTTATTATCCGCCCCACCTTCTAGAACAACCCTCCGTCTACATGTTATTTATGGCCACCCATTTTTGTAGCTATTGATTCCATATTCTGCCCGACCACTGATGCTCCAAAACTTGGCGAGCCCTTGAAAAACATCATCTCAAAAAAAAGAGTGGGTGAAGGGGGTAAAATTTCACCCATAGGGACAAGGAAAATGATGTTGAATCTACATTTAAAATTCTAGATAATGTTCTATTTCTCCCTACCTTGCCTAATGATGAAGCCATTCTTGAGTTCTTATATGCTAGAAATAAAAGAATCCCTCAATAATACCAACCAAGAGGGTTTCTCACATATTCAAATACTAACCGAGGGAGGCATAAGTGGTTTGATTATGTTTGCTAGGTCAAGATTAGTTATGAAAGAGAGAACCTTCATCTCGGTCCAAATCACTTTGAAGAAGGTAATGTCATGAGTGTTGAACCTACTATAAACATTGACATAGGCTTCTTGAGCAACCATGCATAGTTAAAATTGAGGCTAGTCTATCTAAAGGAGAAGAAGCCATTTTATCACTTTACTTAGAAAGTACAAAGATGTTTTTTCCTGGGATTATTCTAACATGTCTAGAATGGATGAATATTTGGTTGTCCACAACATTGTTACTTATGAGATACCACTCTTGTATAATAAAATCAAATAAGGTTCTCTCCTCTTATTCAAGATGTGCAAAATGGTGAGGAATATTGCATTATTTAGTACATGCTAATGTACCCCCATGGTACCTTCATGGTACATTTGTAAATATGTAATAGATTAGGGTTGAGTCTATAGTTTAGAGTGTGATTTATATTTTCCTTTTATGTAAGTGTTAATATGTAGGAAATGCACAAGTGTCATGTAAGAGTGCAATATGCAGAAAATGCACAAGTGTCATGCAAGATAGAATGTGCATACATGTCTTGTATGTAAGAGTGCAAATATATAATGTGAGGATGTGCACAAGTGTCTTAGATTAGGAGTGCATGTAGGAGTCCAAGAGTCATGTAGATGTGCGCAAGTATATTAGAGTCAAGTGTCCATCAAGTATGCAAGTGGCAAGTTGATAAGCCAAGAGTCATGAGACTTGGCATATGGAGAGCAATAGTCAAGTACCTAAAGAGTCACATTACTATGGCTATATTATGGAGATAATGCTCCATTAGATATAAATGAAAATGCAATTCATATCTCATTATTTGATTGTAAGAGGAAGATGAGTAATAAAGCTTGTATACATTTTGAACAATTAATATTGTAAGTTTTTTTCATAAATACTACATGAATAATTTAGGCTATTTGCATTCACATTTCAGTATATAAATGAATTTTATTTGATTTATTATTTAAGCCTTGATATACATATTATTTTGCTCGTATTATTATTATTATTATTGTTTGATTTAGTTAATGTGAGAAACCCCTATGATTGATGCTTAGGGATGAGCATTCCCATCCTAGCCATGACCCCTCGTAAGGTCGAGAGCTAAAATTATCAATAGAGGA
>JAQPPZ010008158.1:0-15050 GCA_028583015.1 Wollemia nobilis
TGTTGGGAAAAGTTGATGTTAAAGGGGTTGATGTTGTAATACTACCTTCCTAGGCCTCTTCATATGTTTGAGGAACATTGGGACATGAAAACCTACTTGTTGGACCATTTAGCATTCTTTGTGATGACATTATAATAGACTTGTATTTTGGCTTTAAAATATTTTATTATAATTTTCTAATATGTGATTGAGGCCAACTATTGTATAACTTACTATTTTAAGACTATATAAAGACATCTCATTTGAATATCTTATAGATCAAGTTCATCTTGTGATTCTTGAGTTATCTTATACAGATCTTAAGGATGCTTGAGTTTTTTATTCTCCAAGTGATTTGTGACATTATGTAAATGCTTAATTGCTTTGGAATTATGAATTATTTAATATGGTACCAAAGCTTATGGTGATGATCATTAAGATTTTGAGTGAGTTTATTGAAGACTTGAAAAATGGCTACAAGAGCTCATTGAGTTGAAATGGACTTAAGTATTTTTTATTTTTTCTTATTTGTCATGTAATTTATTTCATGTAGTGGTTGGTAACATTGCCAAGAACTTGTGGTTAAGATTTTGACCCCTTTTACTTCTTTATGGAAAAGAAATCACACTTTTAACATTTTCAAGAAAAAATAATATTTTGAGTGTAAACATCAACTCCAAAAAGAAATGAAGTGTTTATCAAAATATCTATGCATCCACATGTTGTGCATTATTTTTATGTAGAAATGGCATGCAAAATAGTCAAATTGTTCAAATGTAATATCATTTAGTAATTAGCAATGATAAATGCAATGTAATTAGACGTATGTAATATGTCATCATTTACAAAAGGTTAATTGATTTGTTAATCATGTTGTTAAGGCTAAAATAAAAAGTAGTTTTGGTAGTTAAGGCCTGGTTGGTTATGGTAACTAGCAAAGGCATACTATAAATAGACCCCTTTCATTTTGTAAATCATCCATATAGATCCATAATCATTGCAAAGGAGAAAGCCACTGTAGAGAGTCATAAAATTGATAAAGTTGTACGGAAGAGTGTTGTAGTCACAAGACTAAGATGTACTTGTTCCATGATAATGCAAGAACATATTTTTGTGCCAACTCTATCTCTTTGAATGCTTGTGTATTAGAATCTATGTTGTATTATAGTGTTGCAATAAGGAGCACTCAAATAGAACATAGTAGTTGCAGGGATGATGTTGTCTAACTAACTAGGGGAGTCGACATAAACAACTCATCATCTAGTAGTTGACACAAACTTACCATCACACCAGGAGCTGACATGCAACTAGCCATCACAACTAGTGTCAACATGAACTGTGTCATCATACCATCTTGTTGAGGTATACAAATTCATCTTGCCATCATGCCAATACCATCATATCATTTTGAGGTGTTGATATCCATCATAGCACTTCCATTGTTAATAGGACTAGTGTTGTCTTAGAGCAAGCCATCATAGACTAAGTTGTCATGAACTTGTTGTTTAAGAAACATTAACATAGGAAACATCAAGTCAACATTGATATATTTCTTAGCATGTATTTCCAATTACCCTCCCACTAAAACTATAATTCCCTCATCTCAAGAAGTCCTCATATTTGTCTACATTTGGTGTCATTGCCTAGATCAAGTTTGGGTCAAGAGAAGAAGTGAGCATGATAATACAAGGAGGTGAATGACAAATTCAAGGTTGCAAGGTCAATGATGGAGGAATCAAATATAAACAATGGAGCAACCAGTTAGGCAAAGTGCGAGACTAGAGAATCAAGAACCACAAAGTAGAGATGAAGTTACACAATTGAAAGTGGAAAGGGTGTGGAACCCCTTGGATGACAAAAGTCCAAGAGTTGATAGAGAAAGGTGGCAAACATTGTTTCTAACAACAAAGAACAAAGTGCAAAATCAAATAGTCGAAGAAGATACTAGTGTAGTAGTAGAAGTTAACGTAGTAAGAGAAGAGCAGATGGTAAAACCTGAGCCAATGGAGAGAAGTTTTTCAACAGGTGTGGAAGATCGGAGCTTGGCACTAGAGCAACCACATGGGGATACTTGGGGAGGAAGACTAGAAATACATATCATTTACTCGTGAAGGAGGTCATGAATTAGTGACTCAAGGGAGTTTGGATGAAGACTACTTGAGCAAGAAGAACTTGAGTAAGAAATTGAACCACCTATAGTTGAAATAGAGTGGAATAGAACTCCATAAGCATCGACATCAAGTGATGAGAAGGTTGAGAGAGACCCAATGGTACACATTTATAAAAGAGTGAGTAAACTCAGATACCCACCTTCACTAGGGAAGAGAAAGAAGACTTAGCATGCCACATTAGTACTTGTACCATAATTTGTATAGCAAATAGAGTAATGCAACCAACCGAATATTTATAATTGTTTCTTGATACCCTACAAGGAATGGTGATTGATTGGTACTGAAATTACACAACCATTCAAATTATGGGAGACAATGTAGGATGAATTTATAAATGAATTATGACCATTACATGATGATACTAAAAATATAACAAAAATGTACACCATGAAACAAAAGCTAGAAGATGTCAAGCATTATAATAGGAGACAAGCAATTGGCCAATAAAATGAATACGCCAATTGCAGATGGACTAATGAAATGTTGGTTCATAGATGGAATTCTACCTAAATACAAGAAGAAGATGAAGGTTGCATCATCCTCTACATATGTTTAATCTTTAGAAAAACAAAGAATTTTGAGAGTGAATCAAAATAAACGATAACCAAAATTGTAAGGTATTCGAGGAATGATAATTCTAATAATGATACGAAGGACAAGGTGCAAAGTGCTATCTACTACTTTAGAAAATATTTTGACAAGATAATGAAAGAAGTCAAAGGAGAAGTACAAAAGGAACAAAAAGACATCTAGTGTTCAGATTGCAAATCAGAAGGTCACATAAATATCAATTATCCTAAGAATACATATTGCAATATATACGATATGGTAGGCCATCGAATATTAGATTGTGCATTCAATTTGAAGGGAGTAAGGCACCAAACCATGATGGTGCAATAGGAGGAATAAAAAATACCTCAAGAAATGGACAAGGCGCAACTAGTGGCAGATATAGGAGCAATTGT
Source organism: Wollemia nobilis (assembly GCA_028583015.1). Taxonomy (NCBI): domain Eukaryota; kingdom Viridiplantae; phylum Streptophyta; class Pinopsida; order Araucariales; family Araucariaceae; genus Wollemia; species Wollemia nobilis. The sequence continues at coordinate 3,116 of JAQPPZ010008158.1, forward strand.
CGAGGTGGAAAGCAGGGAGGACAAAGTTGACTTTAGTATGATTCAGATGGACGTTGAAATTGCAAAGAGTGGAGACACTTTGCAAAAATCTTCCCAAAGCCATAAAATAGAGGAAACACAAGCAATGTTACTCACATGTGTCAATGGTGTGGACCGAGTAACCACAAGAAAGTAAATTGCTTGAACAAAGCAAGTACTAGTGGTGCACAAAATGTCAATCTAATTGATATTGATGAAGTTAGTGATATATATGAAGAATAAAAATAAAATCAAGTACTAGCAGTGACAAGAGCTCATGCTAGAAATATGGAGTAGTATCCAAACCCTACTAAGGATAAATAATAATGGCAAGAAGCCCACAATATGGTAAAGTAATAATTAGATAAGGATAAGTAGGAAATATTACTCCAAGATAAACCCCTAAAAAAGTCGAAGATAGTGACAAGCAAGCATTGATGGAACATTTGGTGACACAAATACTAAGCACGACTATGGAATTTAAAGTATCAAATCTACTTAGTGCAGTACCCAAATTATACACTATAGTTGGGGAGATGATAAAGACAAGAAAAAGAGAATTTTGGGAAGTAGTCAACATCAAATAGGAGTAAATCATTGATCCCACAATAGTAATTATTGAAGCTGAATAGAAGCCATACTTAGTTCACATGGAGATATTGAACCACAAGATGACTCAAGTTATCATAGATGGAGGATCAAGTGTGAACATGATGTCGAAGAAGATGTGGATAAGCATTGTGAAGAGTTATACCCAGACTTATTCCAGAATAATAATGCAGAAATAAAATAACTCATAAGAAAATAACAACTCATAAAATACATGCACATAGAACACAAGATATTTATCCTGGTTCACCCGATATGGGCTACGTCTAGCAAACAAGAGCCACACCTCCTTTTGTATTATTATTCACCTTACCCGTAATGGAACATTACAATAAATATAAAGGAAAATCTTACAACCCTAAACCACAACGTGGTATTAGAATACCATGGGCACAATACCATGGGCTAAAACCACCCATACCCACCAATCATGGGAATCCCACCAACGCCTTCAAAAATAGTAGGACCATCGAAGTAGGGGCCTATCGTATAGTACTTCCTCTACAAAGGATGAGACACATCCAACATTATCCCACTTGTTGAATACTTTGCATAAAGGTTGTAATCAATGTTAGTTCCAACACTTGGTCTTGCTAGACCCATTTCAACTATACAAAACATGAACTTTTCTGTGGTAACTGCCTTGGTTAAAGCATTTTCAACATTTTCCTTGGTATCCACTTTTTCCAGCAACACTTTCTTTTGTTCAATCATGTCCCTACTAAAGTGATACTTTGTATTAATGTGTTTTGTTCTTTAATGGTAAGCAAGATTATTTGATAGAAATATTGCACTTTGGATATCACAATTTATCTTCACAGCTCCTTGAAAGAACCCAATTTCATCACATAGTCTTTGTAGCCATATTGCTTCCTTACTTGCATCAGTGGATACCATGTACTTAGCTTCAGTGGTTGAAAGAGCAACAACAATTTACCTTTTGCTCATCCAACTAATAGCCCCTCCAAACAAGTTGAATACATATGCACTAGTAGATCTTCTATTGTCAAGATCTCCAACCCAATCTGCATCAACAAAACCTTCTATATCCAAGGATTTGTTTTCTTTACCTGTACCTTCATAACAGATTAAAAAATCAGATGTACCATGCAAATATCTAAAAACCCTTTTTACAGTAGTCCAATGCTCTTTACCAGGTTTAGACATATATCTGCTCAAAACTCCCATTGCATGGGCAATATCTGGTCTAGTACACACCATGGCATACATTAAACTCCCTACAACATTTGCATAAGGAACATGGGACATTTCTTCTACCTCTTCTTCTATTTTTGGACATTGTTCAGTAGATAATTTTTCACCCAAAGGAATAGGTACCTTCACTGGTTTGCAATCCTGCATACTAAATCTCTTCAATATTGTCTCAACATACTTTTTCTGATTCAGCCACAACTTTCTGTTTGAACGATCTCTATTTATTTGCATACCCAAAATAAAATTTGTAGGGCCAAGATCTTTCATGTCAAACTATGATGCTAACTGAGACTTCACTTCCCTGATCATTTCCTTATTATTTCCAATTAGTAACATATCATCAACATACAAAACTATAATGACAAGTTCATTACCAATTTGCTTTGAGTATACACAATGATCAACATTGCTACGAACAAAATCAAGTCCTAAAACATAAGTATCAAATTTTTGATACCACATTCTAGGTGATTGTTTTAGTCTGTATAGATATTTCTTTAACTTACATACAAAATCCTCCTTTCCTTCAACAATGAATCCTTTAGGTTGTCTCATATAGATTTATTCCTCCAAATATCCATGAAGGAATGCAATTTTTACATCCATTTACTCTATTTCAAGATCAAATGCAATAGCCACAGATAAAAGAAATCTTATTGAGGTTAGCTTTGCAACAGGAGAAAATACTTCACCATAATCAATTCCCTCTACCTGAGAATAGCCTTTAGCAACCAGGTGAGCTTTATATTTCTCCACTTTACCTTCAACATTCTGCTTCTTCTTGAAAATCCAGTTGCAACCTATTGCTTTTCTTCCACTAGGTAATTTTACTAGATCCCATGTCTTGTTCTTTTTCAAGGCCATAATTTCCTCATTCATGACCTCTTCCCAAATATTTACCTCTTCAGAATTAACAACTTCTCTAACTATTCTAGGATCTTCATCAGTAACAGATAAAACAAAGGAAGAAGGAAAAGCAGATGGACTATACCTTTCAAGTTGCCTTCTTTCTCGTGTTGATCTCCTTACCACAGGTGTATGAACCTCTGGTTCATCCTCTTCTGTAGAGTAGGATTCTTCTTCCATGAGATCAAATTGCACCTTTTCAGGTTCTTCTATTACTTCCTTCCTGTGATCACTTTTTATTTCTCTAAACACCACATCTCTACTGTAAACTGTACTTTTAGTTTTTGGATTCCAAAGTTTATATCCTTTAACACCATATTTATAACCAATAAAGATACATTTAATAGCCTTATTATCAAGCTTACTTCTTTTCTCCTTTGGAATATGCATGTATGCATCACAGCCAAAAACTCTAAGATGTGAAAGAGAGGGTTTCTTACCAAACCATGCTTCAAATGGAGTTTGATCTGATAATGTTGATGTAGGAGATCGATTTTACAAGTAACATGCCACATTCACTACCTCTACCCAAAATTCTTGTGCCAAATCAGCACCACTGAGCATACTTCTAGCCTTTTCCATCAGTGATATGTTCAATCTCTCAGCAACTCCATTTTGTTGAGGTGTATATGGAGTAGTCTTATGTCTTGCAATACCACATTGCTTACAAAAATACTCAAATTTATTTGAACAATACTCTCCTCCATTATCAAACCTCAACACCTTAATATTTTTCCTAGTTTGATTTTCAACAAGTGCTTTAAATTCTCTAAACTTATCAAACACTTCAACTTTACTTTTAAGAAAATAAATCCATGCATATATTGAAAAGTCATCAATGAAAGAAGCATAGTACCGTGATTGTCCAAGGGATGGAATAGGGATAGGACCAAATATATCACTGTGAATCAGATCTAATATCCCTTTTGATCTTGCAACACCAGATGGGAAACTCACATGATTCTGCTTGCCATAAATACAATGTTCACAAAAATAAAAAACCATTGAGCAATTAGGGATACCTTGAACCATACCTTTCGTGTACAGGGTATGCAATCCCTTTTCTCCAATATATCCCATTCTTTGATGCCAGAGCATTGAAATTTTATCTGATTCAACCTCAAGAATAGTCAAGCTATTGCACTCATTTGTTATAGTGCTTCCCAATAGCTTATACAAGGTTCCAATATAAACTCCTCTTGCTAACACCATAGATCCATGAACCATTTTGCATGAATCCTTACTAAAACTGATGTTCACTATTGCATCAACCATTTTACTTACAAAAATTAAATTTCTAGCAAGGCCAGGAATATGCATCACACTTGGGAGGGTTTTAACCCTACCATCCTGCAATAGTATTTTCACTCTTCCACGAAAAATGATTCTAAGTGGTGAATCATATCCCAAAAGTACCTCCCCTCCATCATATATTTCATATTCACTAAACCACCCCCTATGAGGAGTCATGTGAAAAGAGGCACCAGTATTGATCAACCAATATTTACTATCTGAACGTGTGGAGTAAGATGCCAAATATACATCCCCTCCTTCATAAATGGATTTATTTATCTCTGTGGAAGTGGATTCATCAAATCTCTTTCCAAAATCAATATTCTTTGATCTACAATCCTTCTTTATGTGTCCAAGCTTACCACATTTCCAACATTTTCTCTCAAACCTTCCTCGAGACTTGGATCTCCCTCTCGACTTAGATCTATCACCAGATCTCGTTTTATATTTTTACTTGGCATGCCCTCTCACTGTTAGGGCATCCTTTGATGTGCCCTCCATGGATTTTCTCCTCATATCCTCTGATAATAGATATGCCACAACATCTTCAAACTTCAATGTGGATGAAGTACTACCAATTGCTACAACCAAGTTATCCCATGAATCTGGTAAAGAGCATAAAAAAGTAATACATTTATCTTCCTCACTCAACTTAATTTCAATAGATGTAAGTTGACTTACCACCATATTTAATGTATTAAGATGATCTACTACTGAATCCCCTTCATTCATCCTTAGATTATACATGTAGATTTTATTATCTGCAATTTTCATAGGTATGCTTTGTTTTACTTGAAGGGAATCAAACCAATGCAAATTGATAGTTATGTGATTGCTTGCTCCTAAATCAATATACTAGTAATTGTCCTCTATGTTATTTGTCATTTCAAAATTTTGTTTAAAATGTGATTTCCCATTTTTCTATTGAAAGAATGTGGTGGTTTGTCCTAATTGATCATGTACTTGGTGATTTTATTTTTTTTGAGTTCCTCTTCTAATAAAACTTTGTTCTTTGTACAAATGAGACTTTGAGAGAGGGATTTTTGATGAAGACATAATTTGGATTCCTAAAAAAAACTCCTTTCAAATGTTTTTCCAATCCTTTAAATAAAAGTAGAATCCTTTAATTAATGTCAATTTTTCCTTTATCTCAATTCTTCTGTAATTTGCTTGGATGATGGCAAATTTTAATTACCAAGTAGAAAACCTTATAACTTCCAAATTAATTAATACATTATAGAATAATCCATTCTTGAAGTATTTTTCCTTCTTTAAACTTTCCTTTCAAATATATATTTTTTTAATGTTTCCTTTTCCTCTTTCCTATTTTAAAAATTGCCTTTCATAAAATATGGACCTTCAATATTTTTTCTTTTTTTATACTAATCAACTTTAGAGGAAAGATATATTTGATACCTTATGGAGCTTTCTCAATAACCCGTACTTGTCCTTGAACTTGCCTTCAATGTATTTGCTTTGAATATATTCCTTCAACAATGTTCCTTCCAAATATTCCTTTCCTTAAAAAATAAAACTTTTGCAAATCAAATGCACTTTACCAAATGGACTTCAATATTGTTTTAAAAAATCTTTCGATTAATTTTTCTTTCTCAAAGAGCAAGCTAATTTTCCTTTCCAATATTTATTTTTAACACTTTTAAGAAAATTTCTTTTGCTTAAATCTCTTTATAATTTGCCCTTGTTCTTTCTTCCTTGACTTTTGTTATGGTCTCTTCTTGTTATTTTTCAAAATTTCTAATGTAGCAAATTATTTTTCTTTCTTCTTTATTTTTAACAAAAAAATATCAATCTTCCTTTTGTATTTATTTGCCTTTATGTCTTATGTTGCTTTGACTTTATATCAGTTTGCAATTTCCTTTCTTTTAATTTATAAGCTTCAATACTAAAAAATGGTTCTTTTTCAAATATGCAAACCTTTTCTCTTGGTTCTTTCCCAATATTAAGTGTTAATATTTGACGCTTAATTATTTTCAATTACTAAACTTTAATGTTCATAAAAATGTGCATGTGAATTTAAAAAACACTTTGTAAATTTTTCTCGTTGCCATTAAAAAGAAACTGATGTTCCTTCCACTGATGTATCTGTAACCTTGATGTTGTTACAATTTGACCTTACTACAACTTTGATGTTACTATTTACATGCTCTTGATTTTATGATTGTAATATTGCTACTTATTATTCATCCACACCTATATTCACCATTCATCACCTATTAACAAAATGATCTAATGCTTTGGTATATCACACATTGGGTAATATTCAAAACTAGATACCTTGGTTTTTTTGTTAACCTTTGCTTCTCACACATATGTACCAGACTTGACTGAGAAAGCCTCCATGATAATTCAAAAGTTATTTTTCTTCTCATACGAATGTACCATACTTGACTGAGGAAGCCTTTATGTCAATTCAAAAATTGTTTTTTATCCTTGCTTCTTACACAAATGGGCCAGACATCAAGCAATTCGCTTATGGTTACAAATATTTAGAATGCAATATGTTATGGCTTTTAACTAGATGTCAACCTCGATGAACTCTCTTACATAAAATTATAGGATGAAACTAGACACTATTAAAGAAAAGTCTCTTGTAGACAAGCAAATTTTATAATATTTGTAGGTGTTGCCACTAAGATTCACTCTGTGAGCTTGAAGACGTTAATAGTAGAATGGATATGGTTTTGAATACATTAATGGTAGAATGAATAATTAATATGATAGGAGCCTAGAGAATGAAGTAATGGGTATGGAATAAAGTATGGACAAAGATAACAAATAATGTAATAATATTCAACATTTAAACATGTCTCTAATAGGCTTAGAGGGCTCCAAACATCCTTGTGCTACAAAACAATAAAAATATTACTTTCCAAAAAAAAATTCTTGAAATGTGCATGGTTTTTCATGTTGGTGTTTTGACTTAATGATTTACTTGTTATGTCAAGTGACTCACTCATTTTTGCAAGTGATTTGTTACATCAGTAATTGGATCAAATCGCTCCTTGAGTGAATCAATGCCTTTGTTGAGTGAATTGCATCCTCTAGGCCAATTGATAAATTTATTGAGTGAATTGCATCTCTTCCAAAACTCAAAAAAAACTTAGAATTTTGAAGGATTTTCCATCATTCAGTCCCCATATGTTACTTATTGCTTTGAAATGTATAAAATTTGCAAAAGGTAGTGCTAAAGTACTATAATTTTATTGGATCTAGAGTCTTCTTCAAACCCTTTTATTAATTTTATGAGATAATAAACATATTGATCTATATCTAATATCTTAATCCTTAAAAATGTAGGTTCTTATAACTACAAAATAATCTACTAAGTTGATTTTAGGAGGAAACCAACATGATGGTCCCACCAAGAATGCCAAAAACTATTTAACTATGAGAGTGTTTGTTCTTTTAATTATACATTGAAAGAAAGGGTTTTAGTCCTCTCAATATCTAGAATAGGCCTACTTCTAACTAATATAACAAACCTAATCTAATCATAGTTGTAATCTTATGGCAGTGGTAAGGGCTTTGGCCTCTCTTTAAGAGGTCCAAGGATCAAACCCCACTTAATATGAGGGTACCAAGATCTCTCATAAAAACCTACGTAACTCATTGAATTTTAATCAAATGGCATTACTTCAATCGGTTAGATTCCTCAATATTAAAGGAGGAGACCCAAGTTCAAATCTTGCCAAGCGATACACAGATAATATCCAAGATTTATTGTAATACCACTATGTGGTGATGATATAATACGGGTGGGGCTTGTTTCAATCCCATATAACCAATTAAAAATTTAAGAAAATAAAAAATAAAACCTAATCCAATTATTTTGAGGAAAAGGGAAGAGAAAAAATACGAGGTGATTGTAGATAGATTAATGTGATCAATCAAAATACTTAGTACAACTACTAACTTCAGTGCATTAAACCTTGAATGAACCTTCAATGAAAGGTATAAAAAGGATGAACATGGGATAAATATGTAGATCCACAAATATCATATATACAAATATAAAAACAAGCATGCACACATTTGATCTTCAATATCCATGCACATTTTATTCACTGATTGTAGTATAAAATGACTAGTCTATTCAAAGAGCAAAACAATTTTTTAAATAATCAAAAATACCATTACAAATGAGCTTGAGCTCATATTTATATCAAAATAATATTATCTTACTCCTAACTACACCAAAGTAAATTCCAACTCTAGTAAACATGATTTAGCATCATCTTAAAAACTAAATAGCAAATGGCTATTCAACCAACCAACTTTTGGCACTAGAGTTTTTTCAAATACATGTTAGTCTTTGTTACACAAGTTTGAGGGGGAAATGCCACTATCTAGGCCCTTATCTTGATTTTTGTACCTTGAATCTACACCAAAGACTCCTTAATTAATGAATCATCCCTTTGATTGTAATGTCCTTATTATGAACCTCTCTTCTTATTAATAGAAAATCATTCACCGATATGCAAAAATATGAAACATGCATCCAAAATAAATTCCCAAAAATAATCCATACAAAGAAATAGAGATAGATGATACCCTTGAGGTAGGGAAACACCAAATATTACTCCTTAATAAAGAAATAACTCTAATTTCCACTCCACGAGCCAAGATGATTACAAAGAATACTTGCTATGATCCTTTTTTTTATAATTGGGGGTACATCTCTCATATACAAGAAAGTGATGGTTCATCTTCCATGAGTCAAAAGGTCATCCATGTTGTGGTTCACCTTCCATGAGTCATAAGTGCTTAATATTATAATATGACACTATGATATATATTATTATAATTTTATGCTTGACCCATGCCATATTACCCACATTAATTTTCTATCCCTAGTTACCTAACATTCCACCCCCCCTTATAAAAATATTTCATCCTTGAAACATAGGAAGAAACTAAATAATATGACCTTCTAAGCAATGTTATCAATTGGTAACAATCTTGATTATCCCTCCATCCAAGTGAAATTTTGATTGGTGGTAGTCTATGAGGATGCCAAGCTACCCTTGTGCCATTTGAATACCTATAGTTTTTGCTCTTCTTGTCCCATGTATGTTCCTCATATTTCTTTTGTTGGTGTAAACCCTATTTCCATGATTTTTGCCTCTCATAATGATGTGGATGACTATGCTTCAATATTTTTTGCCTCTATTTTATGCTCTTCTCTCTTACTCCCCTCTTCCTTTGTGTTAGCTTCTTTGGTCTTTGCCACTACCTTCTCCTTATATTTTACTTCAAGTTTTTTTTTCTTGTTCTTCAATTTGTTCTCTTGTAATGTTTTCCTATTTTTATCTTGATTTTTGATCTATAAGCTAAGAAACATTTTACAAAGTTATCCTCTTTTTCCTATACCATAATTTCATAAATTTCTTTTGTACATTTATGGTAACAACCCAAAGAATGTAACCAAGGATAACAAAGAACAATATCTACATCATCTATATCAATAGCATAAAATCTAAATGTAAAACATATTTATCCATAGTGATCATCAAATCTTCAAAAATTTGAACATTCTCACCCTCAAGCTATATGTTTATTTTTTTATTTTTTTTGTTAAAAATTGCAACCCCTTAGCCAAAGCAATATTAACAAAATTATATTTTTTAATAGGGTTAATGGAATCAATAATTTTATTTTATTTTATTTTGAATGCAACCATGAACCTCTAAAATATAATTTTTAGATTCAAACAATTTCTTTTGACCACTGTTTGACATAAAAGGTGTGGTTTTGGTAGCCTGCATATTATTATCCTTTTTCTCCAATCCTAATTTGCTTTAAAATGCAACTTCAAATTCTTCCTTTATAATTCTTCTCTTGTATATCCAAGATAATAGGCATGACCGAAGTTCTTAAACCAAGAAAAAGCTTCCTTTTTGCAAAGAACATCAAAGCTTACATTTCCATATTCTTAAGGTCTTAAAAATTTTCAACCATTCCTTAGTATCAATATCACCCCTTCCAATAAATATTGGCAACTCCATTAGTTTAAACCAATAAAAAAATCAAGGTAGATAAAGTTTTAAAAACATATTTGTGCAACCAAAAAACAACATAAATATCCCACGTCATAACTTTCTCAATACTTATCAGAATTAAAAAGGAACAATTATTTCTATACTTATCAAAAATATCTACATAATGGTGCAAAAATCGTTTGAAAATGACTACTAAAGAAAATGGTATGAATTTTTCTTTTGAAAAACAAATTGTGCAACCAAAAAATAACATAAATACCTCAATTCAAACAGCCATAACTTTATCAATACTAATTAGAATTTAACAAATGAGTAGTCACTTTTGTAGTACTCAAAAATATATACATAATGATGTTAAAAAAATTGAAAATGGTTGTTGAAAAAAATGATATAGCTCCAACAAGATGAGACATTTTTTTCTAAAAAAATGTTCCCTAGCTGCCCACTTTGCTATAATTGTTACTTTGATACCAATAGTTATGAATATTTCTTCTCGTTAAAAAATACTCATTCACCAATATGTATAAATATCAAACATGCATCCATAATAAATTCCCAAAAATAATCCACATAAAAAATAGAGATAAATAATCCCCTTGAGGTAGGGCAACACCAAATTTAACTCCTTAAGGAAATAATCACTCCAATATCCACTCCACAAGCCAAGAATACTTGCTATAATTATTTTTTACAATTGGGAGTACATCTCTCATATACAAGAATGTGATTGTTCACCTTACACGAGTTAGAAGGTCACCCATGAGTTATAATATAGCACTATGCTATATATTATTATAATTTTATGTGTGATCTAAGCTATAATACCCACATTCTTATCCCAGGGTTTCTAACATATTGATTTACCCTTGTTGGCAAATTGCTCTCGTAAAGCATACCAACAATTCAGTATCAAATTGATCTACCAAATCGTTAGTTTTCAAACTTAAATTTTCCTATAAGTTCTTGGATTCTAGCTTCAACCTTTTAAAAAGCAAGCAATTTAGGTATCCTATTATAATTTTCAATTACCCTTAGTTGTTTTGTATTCCAAATTACTTTGATCTTAACTTCATCCTCCTCTTACATGATTACTTTCACCTCTAGAGTATGATGGTAGTAGTCAAACTACTATAAATTCTAACCAAGAAGATGATTATAACACATTAATATGGAGGATTTTACCTCAATGTCTACTTTATATTGATAAATGTTTGAGACATCACTAGTCTCTTCTCACAACAATAACAAAGGAGGGACAATGAGTAGAACTAGAGTGAAGCCTTTGATTCATACAATTATCACTATGTTATATTGGTTTTCCATTAGGATGTTCATGTGTGAATCATATGTGGAAAGGAGTCTAATATTGCTTTGCAATGCATACAAGAAAGAATATCATAATTTGTCATGATGCTAAAGAAATTATAACCTCTTATAAGTTGCAAAAGGTAAAAATATATTATTTAATATGCTCATTTTTTGTTGTAATTTGTGATAATGAGTTGGGCTCCTTGGAATTGTGAGACCATAATTTATTAATTTTAGGAAAAATTGGCTTGAAAATTTGTGTGGTATTAATCACCATGTGCACAACTTTATAACTGATTTAAAAACTAGATAAATAAAGTGCATACTTTTTATCAAACTTGTATGGCTTTTATACAACCATTTTTTGACTTAATTCCATCTAATGTTTTAATTAATAATATATAGGGCACAATAGATCTTCAAATCCTAATGGGGATTTTCAGTTAGGGATTCACATAGATTTCCTTATTGCAAAGAGCACTACGAAGTATCTCATTCAATGCAAAGGTGGTATATTTCTCTAGTTTATTAGATATCTCCATTAGCAACATGAAAGTGGCATGAAA
>JAQPPZ010008159.1:0-15454 GCA_028583015.1 Wollemia nobilis
AAATAATTAATTATTTTTATTTTTATTTATTTTCTAAATGGTTATACGAAATTGAAATAGGTTCTAAATTGAAATAGGTTTTATTGTATTATTTTATATTTACATAGTGATATTTCAATAACTTAAAATAATGTATGTCTTGTCTTTGAAAGTTGAGAAATCTAATCAATTGATTTAATGTTATTTTATATATATTAGAATTATTTTTATTAATTATAAAATAATCAATTCAATTTTTTAAACTCTTCTTAAAAGGCCTTACTAAAAGATTGAGGTTTTTCAATTGATTTTTTCTAGACATCATTTGATTGTGTCAACATGTTCATATTTAGCTTTTAAAATTATAAGATAAATTTCAATATGATTTAATTGTAAATTTTGATTGTAAGAAAATCAACCTTGTACCAGATATCTCATCTAAAGATGAAAATAAAAATAACAACTCACATAAATAAAGAATAAAAAAATATTAAAAAAGAAATATTTTTTATTAATAAAGAATTTTTTTGACTCTTTATAAATATAAGATAAAAATTAATAAAAAAATGTAAGTTACTTTAATAAATTTGTAATACAATAATTCTTATTTTAATTCCACATAACCAATTAAAAATTAATATGTCCATAGTTTTAAGTGTTCACAAAGAATATATCTTATTTTACACATAGATAACACAATTGATTTGATAAAGTAAAATGATTAAGACAAAAATCATTATGGACAACACAATTGATACACACATCTAGTTTATGGTAAAAGAATGAGGTTTGACTAGGTCCTCAAACTAGTTATAAAATACTCCTCAAATATCTTTCTTACTATAATTGATCACATCAACTAGTTATATCAGGCTCTACAATCCTTTTGGTGTAGCTAGAATTTGAACATTGAACCAAGTCCTTCTTGGTTCAAAATTTGTTGCACCCTCAAGACCTTAGCCAAGTTTGAAAGACCCAAAATAGCTTCTAGATCAGCTTCCAAAGGATGAGTTGCACCCTCAAGACCTTGGCAAAGATTGGAAGACCCATAATAGCTTCTAGATCAATCTCTAGAGTAGGCTAGTTCTTGTAAAACTAGCTAAACTAACTAAAGGGGATTATAGAGTAAAGAAAGAGATGCACAAATTTAGAAGCTAGAACTTAAAGTAATTGGGATTCAACAATATCAAACGATATAAGGCATGGGAGTATCACACTCTAAACTAAATCAAACTACCTAACAAACCATATTTCATTTAATATTATAGAGCATTTGATCAAATTAAGCATATATATTACCAAGCATTCCAGAGACTAGATGAATAGTAATCTAGAAAAAAATCTATATAGTAGAATAACTTTGACATAATAAACCATTCATCTAACTTTAATATAAATGCTTAATAATCGGTTTAGCATGCATACATGATCTACAACAATTTCATAGAGAGGCTAAACAATAATCTAACTTTTATTCAAAGGCACATAGTACATTCATCATTTAGTTTATGTAATTATAAATGCTAAAGATCCAACCTTTAAAATGGGTTACATTCAAGTATATATAATATGAAATATTTTTTAGTTACCTCATCGTGATTGCTTTTAAAACTAATTGTACGCCTATGAGATTGATACAACACATGTCCATCCCTTTCTAGCTTATTTTGGTGCAACTATAATGACTCCATCATGTTGATGTGGCTTGGTTTAATTTCTTTTAAGGAGGTGGTGTCTTACATTTCTTCAACTAATCCATGAGATCATTTGATAGATTAGCTTTATCTCATATTGCATAGTGACTGACCTAGTTGGATAAGGATAGGTGTTGAATAGAATAGTCTCTAGTGGTTGACATTATTTTATAGTAGGTTGTGATTACCATGAGAAGGTCTTGAATTTTTGGCACTCTACCAGATTCATCTTTCTTTAGCTAAAATCAATCTAGCTCTAGATTTCCAAGTGCAAGAATTTTCCCTCTACTTGTATGACATCATCCTAATCATCGATTTGACTCTTCATCTCAACACATAGCCAAATTTTTTATTTTCTTTATCAAATGATAGACTTTTACTCTCCCTTGATGATGTCATGGTATTTAAAAGTCTATCCACCTTCTAAACTTAGTCATTCTTTAGTGATGTATGCTACCAGATGTCGTGCTTCTATTTCAAAATTCTTCATCTTTGTATGTCAGGTTTTACGCCTTAATTTTTTTTACTTTGACCTTGGATTTCCTCTGTGTCAAACTTTTATGCTACTCATGATGACATCAACACATTTAAAATTCATACCATATTTGAAACTTAGACAAATATTGTATCTGACTAGGGATTACTTCAATGCTCAACATCAAATCTTCATTTGGGCACTTAGGAAAAATTTCATTTTGATGCATCGGGTGCTAGAAATTTTTTATACATTTGGCAACATCAAAACCCTAAAAGGTTCTGTAGCCTCCCATACTTAATAAAAACTTTAGTTTAGCATTGCAACAAAATGCTAATTTGTTTACCTTAGTCAAATTTCTTAGACTCAACTACAATAGATGCTAGATATTTTTATGCTTGTTGATTATATTAGTGTCTCAAATGGTCTGGTCACTTTCCATACATAGAAGAATATTGTATTTTACCACTATAAAAGCTTGTTGAGTCTTCATTCTTTAACCTCTTCTCTCTCAATCTAGCTACCATTCAATACATTTGACTATACTTTTATCTTCTTGGCTTGAGACATAATAATTTAATAGTAAAGTTTCTCTCTAAAATGATGATTTGTAGATGTGGGTGAATTATTTCTACCCACATTATTGGTGCATCATGGGGGTTTCTACTTTCAAGAACATAGAACCCATATAGCCTTATCTCATTGGGAAATAGAGTAAATAAGAAATAAAAAGTTACTTTTACAATTGTATATTTTTTACATAGTCCATATCTTTGAGGTCTCGGTTATTGTGCTAGTATATTTACCTTGTCCTTCCTACATTGTTGCCCTAGATGTTTCACCTTGTTGACTAGTTCCTTGCTCCATTGAATGAATTTTCATATGCAAAAATACTTTTCAAACCTTATTCTATGATTTATCAATGGAAATATAAACTTCTCTAATCTTGTGAAGGACCTTTTTTATTTTATAATATCCATCAAAATATGGATCCTTGTATAGATAGGCTAATTCTTGTGAGAGCTTATAGAATAGTGTAATGACTTGATTCATCTACAAAGGATTGGGTAATGAATCAATCTAACTTTCATCAGTGATCTATCGATCTAGCTATTAGCTAAGCTACTTCTAAAAAACAAATTGTCTTTGCTTCAAAATCCCAAAAATCCAAGATCCATGACCTCTTGAACTATAACTTTTATCTTATCTATGCTAACTTTAAGTGTAGTTATTATGTCACCTCCCTCCAAAATCACTTGGTTTCCATGTATGACCTATATTGAGTAGAATTTTGATTCACTCATATATCTTTTAGAGAATGTTTCCAAGTATGAATATTCTCCTCCATTTCTTAGAATGTGGACTATTACCTCTACCTACTCCACTTTACCCATCAGGTCCTCTATTCCTTTGTTGAATTCTTTTTTACCTCTTGGATTAACTTCAAAATATATGTTATCTTTTCTACTAATGGAAAAACTTTCATAACTATATCCTTTATATTAATCCAATACTAACCCCAAATCTATTTTAGCATATCTCAAGAAAGGTTGTGAGTTTGTGACTTCTTCTTTTCTTTCTTGAGCTCCAATTGCACCATTGCTAGGCTTTCTTCTTGATTTTGGAGTCTTGACCTTAGCTCTTGCAGTCTCTTTTCCTATATCTGGAACTTTATATCACCGTATTATAACTACTCTTCTAAACTTCAATTCTTTTTATCTCTCTATTGTAGTTGCTCTTAAGTTGAGGATTTGTCTAGTATGAGCTTCAGGTCTTAGACCACATTTTTTAGAGTGTTTTTTGTACTTCTCTTTTTAAATTATGTTCTCGGTTTTTAATTTTCTTCTTTATAGCTTTATATTCGACCTTCATCTGATTGTTTTGAAGGTATAACATGTTTGCTATAGTATGAATAGCTCTAATTGTATCCTCCCTAGGGACTTTTAAGATATTATATATTTGCATCTTAATATGATAATCTACCATTGTTATTTTTGAAGCCAACTTGCTAACATTTGGGACTGCAACTACTTTGACCCACTCCCCAATAATTGGATCTATACCATCATACATCCTAATATTTACTTTTATCATATCCTTCTAAGGTACTTGATCCTATACCCATTTTTGGATGTTTACTTCAATTTGTTGTATTATGGAGCAAAATTTTAGGAGTTGATGACTACTGGTAGGAGAAGCAATATTGACATATTGAAAATGAGAAAAAGCTATTGATGGGGTCTCAAGAATAAAATGCTACTATTTATAGGGGTGTGAGAATGTGGTCTCTTAGGGGTTTGCTATCCTTCATGTGCAAAAGAAGTAAAATCTATACCTGATGGTGGGTTTTGATCAAGAGAAATATCTCTTGCAGTGGAGTTTGGTGGATGAATTTTAGAGATAAAAGTAGGGATAGAAGCCATAATTGATCCTCTCACTTTTTCCATCTAATTCTCAATTATTACTTCCAATTTGTAAATTATTGCCTCAATCCATTGAGTTTTCATTACTAGCTATTGTCTTCTAGATTTCTTTGAGGTTTCCTTCTACCAAGTACTTGGAGAATATTTTCTCTTTGCCTTATCACTAGATATTTTATATTGAATATGTTAGTGTATATCATATCGATGCTTATCCTTACCAAGAATTGTTGTAGCAGCTTCTTCTTCTACAAACTCTATTGCTTGAATTATATCAGCTCTTGTAACTTATTTTGCTTGCTCTTTCTGACTTGTTTTCTATAGAATTTATATTAATAGAGCATGATCATGCTCACTTGTATTTTTAGCATCCCTATTATGCCTCATGTATACAATTATTTATTCTGATCTTAACTCTTCTTTTGAATCTACATAAGCAATCAAGTGCTCCTTTCTAATGGGATTTTGTTGAATGGTTTCTTCCACCTCTACATAAAAAATGCATCCTCTTCCTTATCTCCCTCATTAATCAAGTCAATATATCTTTCTTATTTTTACTCCTCCATCCATAATTCATATTTTTCATCAAATTCTACTTCAAAATATTTATCTATAAGACTGATGAATGCCTTCTTTTATTTATCCTATTATCACAGTCAAATCCACTATTCCAAAAAAATCTTTAGTCCATCCCAACTCTTCCATAATATTTTCCTCCAACTTATCCATTGGTCTTTATTTCTCACTAGATCATAAGGATGCTTATAGGGATAGCACTTTCTCCATGGAGGTAGTGTTTTTATTTCATTCATATTAAGATCAAGATCTTAATCCTCTACTTTATTCCTAAACTACTCAATTTTCAACCGAGGAAGATGTTCAAATGTTGGAGGTTTAATATTCAAATTTGCTACTCTAACCTAGAATTTTTCTTTGGGATCATAGTTCCATATGTGTGGCACTATAGATAATTATAGGACACTAAGTTTCTCATCCAAAATGTTTGACTGACCTCTGGTTGTCATACTTATATCTTCAAAATTTAAAGGAAAGTAATAAGTGCAAGATTTCTTAATCCCAACCCCAAAATTTTCACCAGCTTCATCAATCTACTAGCATAATTCTATGGAAAAATCCTAATCAGTGACATAGTAAAGAAGCAAATTGATTTTTTTGGGAAAATAATAGACTCTAATGATAGTATCACATTGCAAGAAATACTAGTCCCCTAATTCATGAAGGTTACCACCTAGATTATGTACAACCTCAAGCCTTAGTCAAGGAATTTTTCCATAGATGCATGTCAATATAGGACCAAGGAAGAGTTGATTAAATTCAAGATATGAATTTGCATGCTACTCCACGCCTACCGATGTACCTCCACCAGATATAAGATTATCTGACATTAGTAATTTTATACTTCTATCATGTCTAGTACGGAGTTGAGATGAAGGCTGCAAGTATTTATGTCATCTGTGGGGAAAAAATTTGGTTCTGAGATTCGTCTCAGGGGTTAACACGCTTATATTTTCAAAGCATTAGTTTTTACTGAATCAAAGTTGGGTTCTTAAAATCTATCATGAAAATTGTGTTGTTTAAATTGAAATAAAACAACTATAGTAAGAAGCCAAATAAGTTCAAACTTGAGGAATTGAATTTTATTTCCGCCCAATAAATGTATAGGCAGAGAAGAGGTAGTAAGAATCCAAATAAGTTCAAAACTTGAGGAATTGAATTTTATTTCCACCCGATAAATGTATAGGAAGATAAGAGGTATTAATGTAAAAGCAGCTTGAAACAAATAAATTGTATGACAATGAAAATGTTGAATTTTTAGTTTTTAAAAAGGAGGTTCATGTTTTAGTAATTAAATTTTAATTTAATCATACTATTATATAATTATAATATAATAAAACATTATATTATTTTTATTATAAAGTAAGATTAATTAAAAAGATATATTAATTATTGTTTTTAAAATGTGAGAAAGGGTTTTAAAGGAATAATGAAGAATAGAAATATGTTCACTTATAAATCAAGGAAATAGCATTTCATATTGACATGGATTTTATTAAAGAGATATATTAATTATTGTTTTTAAAATTTGAGAAAGGGGTTTAAATATTAATGAAGAATAGAAAGATGTTAACTTATAAATCAAGGAAATATCATTTTATATTGACATGGATTTTATTAAAGATGTTAAAATATATATATATATATATATATATATATATATATATATATATATATATATATATTGGTATTGATAAAAAAGGGGTTGAAGGGCCCACATGGAAGCTTGATATGCATGCTCTTCTTAGGTAGGGCTATTAATACTTCTCTATCTCCCTTTGGAATGCATGCCACATGGTATTTGTGTTGCCCTTGAACGAAGATCTTCTTGTTAGGTAGCGCACGGATGTTACAATCTTTAGAATACGTTGATTTAGGTGGCGCTCATGTTATCTCTTCTTATGGACATTGAAGTAATGATGTTTTATTCTTTTCTTGCTTGAATAGAGTGTTACTTCAGGCTTGGATGCTCTTCTCCTTCATAGGCGCTCTTCTCCTTTGTGCCAAATGGCACAATATTCCTTTGTCTGGTGTGGCAAGTGGAGGCTTCTTCCCTTGCATGTAACCAAGCACTCAATATCCTTTATCTCCTTAATGCTCTTGCCAACTCCTTGCAAGTTATTTGGCTTCTCTTGCAATAGAAGTGTGTTTTCTCCAATGTATGGTGGCTCCTCTCCAACGAAGGTGGCTCCTCCTATGGTGTTTCAATGCTCTCTTCCAAGTGGTTGTTCATCCAAGATTCTATCCTATTTTTCTTGGGTAAAACTCCTTGCTTTTTGTATCTTTGTTACATTATTCTCCTTGCATTATTCTTCTTGCAACTTGCACCTTAGTTGTGTTATGTTGTCCTTGTTATTGGTGCTATGTTGTCCTTACTTAGTCTGCTTTCTTGTTGCATGTTTCTTTTGCACTATGAGCACTACCTTCATGGGACTATGGTACCATATTTTGTGTCTTTAGATACCTTGAATAAGATGATTTTGAGCCCTTAGTTGGCCCTTTTCCCTTTGCTTTGTAGCTTCTTCCTTAGACTGGATAATATTACTGCTTGATGACTGCAAATTTATGCTACTTCGGTATCTTAAGATACTTATGTGCAGGTTTTACTCCTTGTAAAAACTATCTTTTGCACTTCCTTGAAGACTTAAATTATAAACCTTTCTTTTGCAACTTTAAACCTTGAATTTGGTGCTTAATAAAACTTAATAATAAGATAAATATAAATGTTCAATTAATGAAGCTTTTGCACCAATGTTGCATACCTTTTTAGTCTTCGTTCGATGATAGATTTCTTGGTGATTTGGATCACCTAATTACTGCTCTGAGTTGGATAAATTTACAGCTTCAATTTTTATTACTTTGTTTCTTTGAACTATTATATTTTGCAGCTCTTCTTGTTGTTCAAATCAACTCCTTAATTATCCCAATTTGTAGCTTTGTAACTCCTTTAAATTGTTGCCCAAAACTATGGTTTTGTGGTTTCAACTCTCCTTCAAGTAGCCTTCTTGAATTATAAAAATTACCAGGTATTAATGCTGCCCACATGTTGTCTTCTAACTGTCCTTGAACTCTAATTTTTTTAGATTCTAATGCAGCTAATTTCTCCTTTTTTAATGATGTCCAATAATCTCTTGTACTTATGTTGTAAAAATAGTGTTGTTCGGGATAATTTCTCTAATGGAAAGGTTGTGCACCCACAAACCTTGACCAACATTGAACAATCGGGAAGATGTAAAAATTGTAGTGGTCAATCTTTGGAGGTCGGTTCCTTTGAAGTTCTAGCTAACTATTCCTAAATGTGGGGGGAAAGGGTGTTAAAATAAACAAAAGGAGCTGGAGATAAAACTTATAATGGTGTAGATTAAGTCACATCAAGACATATGCATATTAATATATTTCATGACTAAACCAAGAAAATACCTAACATACTAGCCTATTTGATTACCACCCATAAAATAACTAGTCACAATGTTTTATATCTAATCAAGCTATGAATTCCAAAACCAATAAATGAATATGAGCACAAATTCAAAATTCAGAGTAAGTCCCATGAGCATCCAATAGGCCTAAATTAGAAATAAGTAGTCATCGTACATGTTCTACAAATGAAATAAACTAAAAGCTAAACAGTAGTCCCTTTGTATTCACATGCAAAGATCTCCTCATTACATATGAATTGTAAAATCCTAAGAGCCAACTTGTTTTTCTTCTACATCTTAGTATATATAGACTTTTTACAATGCTACAATTATCAAATCATGATTACCTTAGAAGTGGATTGATGTTATGTCATAGAGTCAGCCAACCTGTTGGACTGCTTAGAAGCATGGTTGCCCCAACTACTAGAATGTGGTTGATTGACGTGGCCTAGATATGTGTCATATCTAGTCATTTTCATTATTTTTCTTGCATTTGATCCATTGATATCTACTAATATTTTCAGCTCAGCCACCCTATCATTCGAATGATGACTTGTACCATTGATATCCTCTAGCGTGAAATCCTACCCAGCAAGCATTGTGGGATAAGGAGATGCCTTTTTTTGGAGGATGGTTTTTAGATTCTCTATTCACCCATGGGACACCTTTACATTTTTTTTATTTCTTTTAGTTGTATATTGTCCTTTCGATAGCTTCACCTCTTGGTCAAACCTCTTCTCTCTACTTCTATTTATGTTGAATCTTTAGAACCTTGGTGGTCGTCAGCCAGGAGCAATTCTTCTGGCACCTAGAGCACTTAGCTTATTTTTTGCTCCTACATGCATCAATATTTTATTGATTCACCAAGTTTCAGTTGGGTATGGATCCTTGGTGGACGTTTGGAACTCTATCGAGTTCTGATCGGGTGCAATTATTTTGATGCCTTGAAGGTCAGGCTTTTGGATGTAATTTTCTACTCTATGAAGGCTAGGCTTTTGGGACACTACCAGGTTCTAATCAGTTGCAATTATTTTAGTATTCTTCAGACTTAGCCATTTCATTCCTTCGACAACATGAATATTCCTTAACATTTTACCAGGTTTTGACCTCAATACAAATCTTTCGATGTATCCTTGACTTGGTTGTTTTCTTGATTTCACTCTTGTTAGCTTTTGACCAGCAAATAGATAATTGGTGCCACCCTAGGATTCCATTTAGGTGTATCCCTTTTTATATCTTGGATAGATAGCCTATATGGGTTGAATTTCATCTTCCAGCAATAATACCAAGCTTACATTTCTAAATGCATCCTTTAGGTACTATTGTTTCTATGGTTTCATGCTTTAGTCAGTTCACCTTAGTCACCTTCTAGCATCCTTGTGAGTATCAATGAGCCTTTATATCATAGTCGTTTATATCTTAATGCAGTAGACCCAACCTTTACCTCTCTTTCAAGTCCCAGTTAAGCATGGATGCTCACTCCCTTTCCACTTTGCTTTTCTCTTTTGGGCTTGTGCTGACAAAACTTTTGGTAATCTTTGGTTTTATTTTATAAAATGAACCTAATACATAATTGCTACTGATTAAACATGGGTAGGTGCAAAAATTACCCACATTCTTGGAAACACACAAGGGACTTTTGCTTTACGAAAACAAGGAATCCAGGAGGTCAAAATTTTTCTCAAACTTAAAACTTTCAAATGGAGGAAGAAGGAGGAATGGGATAAAAAGGGATATGAAGAGGAAAGTAGCTGAGAAAGGCTACAAGATAAATGAGGGTGGTGGTTTGTGGGGTGGAAGTTACTCGCACAAAAAAGCATAACATAATGGTTAAGTAGCGAAGAAATACCAGACACAGGAAAGATAGAGGAAGGAAACGATGAGAAGAAATGATAGGAGGGGAGAAGAGAAAGGGAAACAATAGTAGGAGGGCTAAAAGTGTCATCAATTTAAGTATTTAGTGACACATTTGACCTACCAACAATAGTGAAATAAAAAACAAAAAATAAAAAGAATAAAAATACGAAAGGGAATACAAAGTTAGGGTAACCTGATAACATAGAGAAACAAAACTACTGGTTCCATGTGATTCCCCCACAGAGCAATAAACTAAATCACATGTGTCATCATATATCCCCAAACATCACATTCCCATAAACATACTCTATAGTTGCTAGCGTTTGTTTTCAAAATAGATAGACTTCCATGTATAATTGTCATTCTTGGAGCTCTTCCTCTTCTTTACATATTTTAGCAAGAACTTGTTCTACAAATCATATTTGGCCATGAGAGATTTTAGTAGTGTTTTTGAATTTATCATCATTTTAGAAATGCTTTATTTGTGTGATACATGTAGTCTTATACATAATTCCAGGGGATAATCATGTCAGTTGGCATGTGTGGAAGTTATATCTTCAGATTGCATGATTTTTTCAAAGAAATTTAGCTTGATGTGAATCACCCTAGGACATTCCTTTTGTATCAACCCGAGTGCCTTATTTTTACAACTTTACTCTTTGTCTGACATCATCCCTTCATATGGCATGGTGCATCACTGAGCTCGCACAAGTGGTGACAATCTTGTTTTAAACTACTGCAAATTTTGAGGTGCATATTTTGCAATTTTGTACTGTTCTACCTCTTGTCCATTGGGCTACAGAGTCAAACACAAAACATCGAGAAGGGAGAAAAGGGAAGAAGAAGAGGAGAAAGTGCTAAGACAAGGATAAATTATGGCTTATAGGATTCAATGTTCCATAATATTTTAGCTTTTATCCCATATCATGATCCCCTTTTATATCTACAGGGTGACGCAAAATTTTGTACACATTTGTGATCACCGTGTTAGCTTATTTACTTGTCATCTATTTACACAAAAGTGTGGTGTGTGTGACACGCCTAATTCAAAATATATTATATATATTATCCCATGAATCTATAGTTTTCATACCATAGGACATTGAACTTGAGCCTTTTTTTACATTCAATTTATCCCAAGTTGTCATTATCATCATATCCAGTCACATTCCATTCTATAATTGACCCATGTTTTGAAAATTATGAGCTCATATCCATAGCATCCTACCCAACTGCTATATTTTCCTAGTCATGCATTGATACCTTTAATTACATCTATGAATGCTTACCCTTTAGGATTTCTATCTAGTTTACCATATTCCTTCTGATTTTGTGTCTAGCAACTCTATTTAGGGTAGCAACCCAACGATCATAAGAATCATGTTGTTCCATACCTGATTGGTATTCAAGATCAAAACACAAAAACTTGTGCAAAGTTATGTCAGTGCATTTACAACCCTGTTTTGTCCTTGAGCTTGGTAGGTGATCTATTTCTAAGCGTATATTGGGTACAACTTCCCACATGACACGTATTTTTGATCCTTTGAGATCCTTAATGTAGAAGAGTCGCACATCTTGATTTGATATCTTGATAATATTTCTGGTCCCTAGAATGATTATTAGATCTAGCTCTTGAGTTATGCATCCTTGAATTTGTGTCAAAGCATGCTAGGCTTGACACATACCAAATAATGGAGGAATATCAACTATCATTATATCTTGAACTACAACTAGATCTGGATGACCACATATCATGATGAGGATATTGTGTAAGACTACCATTTTTCTTAATTTGACTTCCTTAAAAGATATGAATTCAGGCTCAGGTTTGTTCATTCCTAGAAATAGTCTCATAATGTTATAGATCTCCAAAGGTATAATCGATATTCATACCTTTGCATCCACTATGCAGTTGTGCAACATCTAATTTTTGAATAAGAGGAAAATATAAAATGGAAGGAAATGACTTTCTAATATATTTAAATATGAGCCTCCCTTGGGTGCGTCCCTAATTTTTGATACCCTTTGGATGGATAGATCCATCATTTGATCCTATCATATACCAATATATCCTCCCTAAATATAGTAGGTGATGATGGAACTCTTTTAAGTAGACTATACAATTGCTCAATCCTTTCTGATCTCTGCTTCATATCAATACTTGGTAAATACAACCTTTTGTAAGCCTCAATTCTCTTATGATTTAAGAATTTTACAACTAATGAATGAGTGCTTGCTTGGATATCTTCATCTACTCTTTGTCCTGCTACACACTATGCATGGTTCCTAGTGAGGCACTCAATTTGGCTTGTGTTCACAATATTTGTATTCATACACTGTTTATGTTCATTCATGGAAGTCAGGACCGTTACATTTTCTATCAGAGGTATTGTATAACAACCACTGGGTTGCAAGTATTCCTAGGAATATGTCTCATCACGTGATGAAGATTTTATTGGCTCCCTTATTTCCACTTTACTTTCCTTTTGGTAGATGTGATTACAATCCATGTCATCTTGGGCTTCTTCCTCTATTAGTCTAGTTTGCAAAACTGACATGGCCCACCTAACTCTACATAGTCCAATGTCTTTGGAGTACTTACTTTAGCCTATGTAAGTCGCATCTTCATTTCTTCAAATTTCTTAGCCATTTCTTGTATCTTTGCCTTTAGTTGTTGTTCCACCTACTATTGAATTTTAAAAGAAAAAATAGACCAATCATTTTCAAGATAGCACAAGGGGCTAGGTTGAGTTACTTGTGGGAATGTTGTGAAGCTTATGGGTGGAGGTTTGGGGTGTACTGCATTTTTAGGTGGGATTTTTCTGACCATAATTAGAAGATTTTTGGCTTGTATAGCTTCTTGAAATAGATAATGGAACCTCCTTTGTTTGGATCGATGGATGAGGATACTTAGATCAGGATGAAAAGCTCAAATATAGTAAAGATAGTCTTGTGCAAGATATGGTTGTAATTCATGGGGATATTTCTTCATGTTCTTTTGAACCAAATATTGAAATCGACTATACTCTCCTAAGGGGTTTACTTGATAAATGAGAACTGATTGAGCAAAAGAAAAGGATCTTCTACATCATCAAAATTGTCAATGAGTGCTCCTACCAAATCAGCCCATGTACAAATACTTCCATCCTCCAAGTACTTATACCATAGTAGGACCCTTCCTTTGAGAGAGATAATGAGGAATCTAAGCATCACATATTCATGCATAATATTATGAATCATTGTCAGTGAAACCATGTCTTGGCAATGCTCAAATCTAGTTTTATTTATCCCATAAAAAGTTGTCAAAGACTTCAAGGAACTTTGGGAATGTCATGAAGATTTTGAATATTTAAAGGACCTGTAAAATTCCAATAGGGACACTTGAACTGATCCATTGATGCAGCTATGAAATTGATGCTTCAGAAGCTATGAATTCTCTTCTTATAAGGGAATCACTAGATGAGCGTACTTACTCTTCTTATCAAATTGAGGTTGTCCTACTTCTTTGTGGCTTTCCCAAAAAATGCAAAGGCAACTGATCATAAGAAACAGGTGCAAATAAGTTACGAGGTGAATCGAATACATGCAATCACCAAAATCTGTCTAACCTTCAAAGGAAACCGATCATATGGTTCATTATGTAGAGGAGTCACCAGGTGATAGAAATTATGGATAAAATAGAGTATCACCAAGATTTGTTTATGTTTCAAAGGCAACTGGTTATGGAATAAAGATTTCTAGATTTGAGTAGAGTTGCCAGGTGATTTTTAATGAAACCTAATAATAGAGGACATCATATATCCTTATATTATCCAACTATGGGACCCTAGGGTCCCACCAAGTGTGCCAAAAATTGTTGGTCAGGATAATCTATCTAATGGAAATTTTGTGCACCCATAGACCTTGACCAACATTGAATGATCGAGGAGCTATAAAAACTACAATGGTTAATCTCTAAAGGAGGCCGATTCCTTTGAAGTCCCAACTAAATTTTCCTAAATATGGGGGAAAGGGTACTAAAAGAAACAAAAGGACCTAGAGCCAGAACTTAAATGGTGCAGATTAAGCCACATCAAGACATATGCATACTAAGTCATGACCAAACCAAGAAAATGCCTAATAGACTAGCTTGTTAGATTACCATTCGCAAAATAGTTAGTCAAAATATTTTGTATCTAATCAAACTACAAATTCTAGAACCAATAAATGAACATGAGCAAAAATTCAAAATTCAGAGTAAGTCTCATGAGCATCCAATAGGCCTAAATTAGAAATAAGTAGTCATCATATATACATGTTCTACAAATAAAATAAACCATATGCCAAACAACAGTCCCTTTATATTGACATGCAAAGATCTCCTCATTACATACGAATTGTAAAAGCCTAAGAGATTACCTATTTTTCTTCTACATCTTAGTATATATACTTTTACAATGTTATAGTTATCAAATCATGATTACCTTAGAAGTGGATTATTGTTATGTCAGAGAGTCTGCCAGTCTGTTGGACTACTTGGAAGCATGGCCACCCCAACTACCAGAATGTGGTTGATCTATGTGGCCTAGATATATGTCATCTCTAGTCACGTTCATTCTGCTACTTGCATTTGGTCCATCGATACCTACTGATATTTTTAGCTCAACTGTCATATCATTCGAATTATGACTTGTGTTATTGAGATCCTTTGACATGAAATATTACCCACCAAGTGTCATGGAATAAGGAGATGTTTTCTCTATTGGAGGATGATTATCAGATTCTTTGTGCACACATAGGATACCTTTACATATCTTTTATTTTTTCCACTGTATACTGACCTTTTGACAGCTTCACCTCTTGTCCAAACCTCTTCTCTCTACTTTTTTTTGTCAAAAATTTAGAACCTTGGTGGGTCTCAATCAGGAGCAATTCTTTTTATGCCTAGAGTACTTAGCCTATTTTTTGCTCCTATGCACACTAGGCTTTCAGTGATTCACTGAGTTTCGGTCGGGTACAGATCCTCTAGCACTCTCCAAACTTCCAACTTCCATT
>JAQPPZ010008160.1:0-148311 GCA_028583015.1 Wollemia nobilis
TCTTAATGACAACCTTCTTCTCCACTCCTTGGAGGGATATCAATATATAAAGGTGGATTTTGTAGGCCACAATAGATTGTAGATTTTGTGCATCAAATAGTGTCTCTAGACACTTTGATATTAGAATATTTTGTACCCTTTGGTTTTCACCTTAAGTTAACAACCAATACACATAATAATATTTAAGAGTAATAAGTTGAATAATATAGAATAGTGCAATAGTAGTCTCACATTATTGCTCCTTTAATGAACTAATAGTAACTCTTAAATAACTCTTAAATGCACTAATAATCTCAGCAACTTTCAACTAAGAATAATGTAATAGGAATATGATATTTTTATTTTTGTCAAAATATATCTAACTCTTATTTTAATGTGCATGTAATAACCTTAATAAAAATTTCCTTATAAACTCTCTTGAAGATTATAATATGCAACATTATCTTTGTAACTTATTAAAACTCTAATATGTTGCTTAATGAAACTAAATAATGAACTGAATATAAGTGTTCATAAAATGAACCCTTTATACCTAAGTTGCTTACCTTTAAGATACTTGAAGATGAAGGATTGCTATATGATTATATTCACCTTATTATTACCTTTAATAGGATGCACTTGCAGTTAATCTTGGTTGTCAAAAAAAATTATCTAACTCACCTTTTTGTAGCTCTGAAAACCCTCTAACTTGCTACCATTTAACTGTAGTAGGTGACTTCAATTCTCCTTCAAGATGTATCCTATAAATCTGAATTTCTGTAGCTACTAATGATATGCTACTTGCTACTATTTTGCAGTCAATTTTTGCATTGAAATGCTATCCTTAAAACTCAAAAATTTGGTAGGGAATTCCCCTAAATTGTAGCTAAGTTTTCATTCAAGAACCCTTCAGTATTATGCTACAGATTCAAAAAACCCCTATATCCAAATGAGCCTTCTAGCCTTCAAAGGAAATCATCAAAACTTTTAGGTTTGATAGTAATTTTTAGCTCTTTTCTCCTTCAATATCCTTGTCAAAATATGACTTCAATCTAGGCCTTCTTCTCAAGAATATGAAAGTATTGAGGTCTTCACCAATATCCTCTAAAATTTGGCAAGTTGCTTTCCAAATCTATATTAGTTTGGTCTTGTTTTCGGATGATGACAATTTTCCCAAAATATTTATTTATCAGGAACTTCTACATTGTGGTAAATTTCTTAAATGATATCTTCTAATAACTCCTTTAATGGCCTTCTTCAGATATCCTCTAATGAGGCTCACCAAGCCTCCTTATTATTTCTCCTTGAGAACTCACCAAGGTCTTCAATATCACAACTCTTATGATCTTCCAAATGAGACCTTTACTTCAACCTTCTACTATGGAAGTGTTGGTAATGATATATTTCTATCAGATCTCTAAAATCTATTAGTGCTAGAATCTAGAACATGACCTTGCTGGTCCTTATTCATTTCTATAATCTATAGGATTTAATAAAAATCACCAACCTCCAATATTTCAAAACTGGGAGTTTTATAACTGGACCTTATAAGGGTCTCTTTAGCTTATTTAGGATTAAGTATTCAATCTGCACTAGAGATCACCAATATCCTATCTTAATCAAGATTCTTCATTGGAGTATTCTTATCTTTATTGAATTTGTAATAAGGTTCCTATGGCCTTTTCTCCTTTTGCAATCTAAAGGTTTACAATCTCTAGTAATGGGACCTTTTCTTCAGGCCTCCAAATTTTTGTTCTTTTAGTTATTTATTTTTTTTTATTTGTGGAAAACATCCCAAAAGGGATGCCACTTTCGGGTAAGACCCAAGGAGGCAGGGGTATCCATTCCGCCAAAAACGCCCAGGACTCGGACCTGGCCTACCACCTTTGACATACTCAAGGAGCAAACAAACACACAAAACCAAATTAAAAAAAGTAAATAACAACAAAAATAATAAAATAAAATAAAAACAAGCTCCTTGAGTGTGTCAAAACCAAAAGCACAACCAAACACGCACAATAAGATAAAAGAAACCACAACACAAACCACATAGAAAAACACAAGAACCACATAACAAAACACAAACAAGACAAAAACAACAGAACACTACAAAGACATAACCCAAAAAAACATGAAAAATAAACACAACCAAAACCTAAAAAATAAAATAAATAAAATAAAAATAAAAACAACCAACAACAGACAATAAACAAAAACAAAAAACATAGAAAACACTCACACATAAAAAATGAAATAACACAAACAAAGAGAAACCCAAGAACAAGAACGAAAAAAACACAAGAACAATAACAAATAAACATAAAAAAAAAAAAACAACAAAAACACAAGAACAACAAAAAACAACACAAAGAACACAAAAACAAAACAAAACAAAAGAACCCACCCACCTTAAAAAAACTAAACAAAAAAACAAAGAAGACAAAAGAAAAAAAATGAACAAAACAATGACCTATCTAGACCAGAAGACTATTAATGCAAGAATCAACAGAGGAAACAAAATAAAGAATAGAATGAGCTAGGGAACTAAAAAAACTGAATGAACCAAAGAGAAACAAAAAAAAACAAGAAGAAACTAGGTACCTTCAGAACTGGAGCCATCCAAAGAAATGATAGAAAGAAGAGCTTCCCTAATTTGAGAAGCCCACCATATAGGAGGGTGGCCATAACAAGTAAGATCACCTTTGTCCAAAGCCCAATTAGCTAAAGCATCAACACTCTTGTTTTGATCTCTCGACCACATGATTGTAATCAACTTTCAAAAATCCCATCCTGGATTAACCGAATCTTCTCAATAATTCTTTTTATTCTCCAATCCACCTTATGATTCTTAGAAGGAGTCTTCAAGAGATTAATCATAAGTTGAGATTCAGACTCAAATAACACCTTTTCCCATCCAACCTTATTAGCCTCCTGAAGCCCTCTAAGGATACCATACCCCTCAAGAAGGTTATTGCAAAGAATACCCAAATTCTCAATAAAAGTAAAAACCAGGGAGCCATCCGAAAGTCTACCAATTCCTCCCACACTGGCTTTTCCATGGTTCCCTCTAGAGGCTCCATCAGCATTGACTTTTCCAAAATCCTTAGGAGGAGGTTGCCAATTTCTAGTCCTATCCATCTTACTAATACTCACATTCCCTTTAAGTTGGTTGCCCTTAGAAGGTTTAATCTTCAATCTTTGCATCACTTGATCCCATATTTGGTGGGAGTTTTGGGGGTGATTAAGGAGATGATGGACCGATTCAACTAAGTTGGCTATGGTCTTTTGCCAAATATAGTGAATATCCTTCCTATCTTGATTAAAAATTTGGTTGTTCCTTTCATTCCAAATATTCCAAAGAAGAATGGTAGAACCCATCCAAACTAACTTCCTAATAAAATGATCAACACCCTCTTGATTAGGCCAATCCCTCCAAAGCTGTTCAAAAGTGAAAAAATTGGACCACTGTAAGCCAAGTAAAGTTGCCATTCTCCTCCATAGCTCAGAGGCTAAAGTACACTCAATAAAAATATGGTTGATATTTTCTACATTCTCTTCACACATTTCACATCTAAAAGGGCCATGAAAACCACGCTTCATAAGTTGCTCACCAAGAAGCACCCTACGATGCAATAAAAGCCAATTAAAGAACCTCACCTTAGGCCAGAGCTTTTGAGCCCACAATTGAGAAAATATGTCGAAGAATGGTTGGGATTATTATGGCATAAGGTCAAATAACCTTGAGCAATCTGAATACTCACCCTTAGTAGTGTCGTTCCATCCAAAACAATCTTTTTCATGGGACCAAGAGAGGGATCTCATATGAAGGATGCCTTGGATATCTTGTCTTTGCCTTTCTGGGATTTGAATAGGCCAGTCCTCAATAGGGATCCAATATCTACCAACCTTTGAATTACCAACATGGTACCGACAGTAATTAGCCACCTTTATCCAATTAGCTCAGTGAAGCTCCTCCATCCAAGGCATTCAATTAGGAATCTGAGTTATCAAAGGCTTGTGACCATCCCAAGAATCTGTCCAAAATTTGCATGTTGACCATTATGAATGATCCAAAATAATTTTTTCTTTATCAAATCCTCACCAGTCTTAAGAACTGCTAAAATGGGAGAACCTTTGGTAGGAAGTTGATAGCGAACAAGGTCTTCAGGACTTTTGTTCTCAGAATATTTAGCACGGAGATTATTGGCCCAAAGAGCATTGGGGTTATGCAACATCCTCCAATATAATTTAGCAGCTAAAGCTTTGTTGTTATTAATTGAAGACCGAATCCTAACCCCCTTCACTCTTAGGAAGACATAAAGTATCCCATTTCACCAAGGCCCATTTTCTTTTCTCCTTAGTACCACTCCAAAGGAAACGATGACCGATTTGATCCAATTCTCGAAGAACAACCTTTGGGATATTCAAAATGGAAGAAACATAAATAGGAATAGCTTGAAGGACTGATTTTACCAAGGTGATTCTACCCCTTAAGAAAGCCACTTGTTGGTCCACTTTCCAATTTTCTTCTTGACTTTGTCCAACAACCAATTCCAATATTTATTTTTCTGCCTTTGAATATTTATGGGAATACCTAAATAAGTGATTGGAAGAGAGGTCTTCTTATATCTTAATTTATCCAAGACCATGGCTTCCTGTCTAGCAGAGCAATGAAAGAAAATAACTTTAGATTTGTCTTCATTGATCAACTGCCTAAGAGCCTTAGAAAAACAGCTAATGATTTGCTTAATATTAGAAGCTTCCTTAACCGTAGCTTTACCTAAAAGGGTAGAGTCATCCACAAATTGAAGATGAGAGATAGGTCTAGCTCCATGAGCAATGGTAACTCCCTCAAGGGTTTTGTTTTCCCTCTTTTTGGTTATAGTCCTACCCAAGCATTCAAGAAGAATGATGAATAAATAAGGGGATAGCGGGTCACCTTGCCTAATACCTCTGGAAGCCGGGAAAGACCGAGAAGGCCTGCCATTGATAAGAACTAAGTAGGAAACCGAAGAGATACATCCCATAATCCAATCCATCCAATCCTTAGAGAAACCAAATTGCCTCAAAACTTTGATAAGGAAGTGCCAATCCACTGTCATAAGCTTTGGATAAGTCTAACCGGATGAACATAGAAGGAGAATTTTGCATATCCATGGAATGGATGGCTTCCCGAGCAAGAACTATCTCATCTACTATTTGACGTCCTTCCACATATCCCCCTTGCTCTGGGGAAATAATCTTATGCAAAAGAGGCTTCAACCTTTCTGCCATGATTTTAGTAATAATTTTGAGAAGAACATTACATAAAGCAATAGGTCTAAAAGCTGAGATATGATCAACCTCTTGAGCTTTTGGAACAAGAGTAATATAAGTTTTATTGATAACCTTCAAAATTTCTTTGGATTTCCTGGCTTCTTCCACCACCTCTAATAAATCAACATGAAGGATATCCCATAACTCTTGGTAGAACTCAATAGGAAAACCATCAGACTCGGGGTTTTCCTTTTTGCATTTTAAAAACTACTTGTTGAAGCTCATTGATAGTAACAGGAGCACCAAAATAGAGTTCTCCTCATAAGTGATAAGAGAAGGGATTGCTTGAAGAACATTTTGTTGAGAAGCTGAGTCAAGAGGAGTAGCAAGAAAATATTGGAAAAGTAATCAACAACAATAGAGTTCATGCCATCCCAAGTATAAACAACATCTCCAGAATCTGATTTTAAGGAAGAAATAAAGTTGTGAGATCTTCGAGCTAGAAGAGATTTGTGGAAGAAATTTGTGTTTCGATCTCCTTCTTTGAGCCATTGAATTCTAGATTTTTGCTTCCATAAGATTTCTTCTCTTTTTTCCCATTCCTCTAACTGAGTTGTGAGTTTAATTTCATCCGCACTTCTCTTCTCTGTGAGGCCATCTAAACGGATTTTCTTATTCAAATTTTCAAGATGAGCAATAACTTCATGTTTTTTTTATGAACATCCCCAAACTCTTTCCAGATCTAAGTCTTGATTTTGGATTTAATGTATTGCGTCTTTTGGCAAAATAGAACATCTTAGTCCCATGCCTAGGTTTACCTTCCTTCCACCATTGTTGCACACGAGGTCTGAAGGAAATGTCTCTAAGCCACATTAATTGAAAATGAAAAGGAGAGAAACTCACATTGGTTTTCCACATTTCCACCATGACCGGCCAATGATCCGAACCAACATTATTAAGAGTCTTCACTTTAGGAATGTGACCATGGATTAAGAAATTTTCAGAGAGCAAAACCTATCCAATCTCTCCATTATACAAGCTAAGCCTTGCCTTCATTAGACCAAGTCATAAGGCCATTATCCTCGTTGGATATCCACAAGATGGAGGTTTGCAATATATTCGCTCATGAGGTCAGAGCTTTTGTCCAAATTTCTATTTCCCCCTTTTCTCATCCAGAGAGAGGATGGTATTGAAATCTCCTCCGATCAAGATCCAAGCTTTAGGAAAATGAGAGATAATATGAGTAATATCCTTCCACTGCCTTCTTTTTTCCTCCAAAGAAGTCGGGGCATAAACAAATGCAGAGCATAATCTTGTTGGAATGTCTACTTTGAATAG
This sequence comes from Wollemia nobilis, assembly GCA_028583015.1. Classification (NCBI taxonomy): domain Eukaryota; kingdom Viridiplantae; phylum Streptophyta; class Pinopsida; order Araucariales; family Araucariaceae; genus Wollemia; species Wollemia nobilis. Next base: position 6,574 of record JAQPPZ010008160.1, read on the forward strand.
CTATAGCCAACAAACCCCAACTGCCAACCATATGGTGAATAACTACCTCTTTTGGGTCCCAAAGACAAGCAATGCCACCCGAAGTCCCTTGGGAACTGAGGGAAACCACTTTTCCAAGCCTGCCAAATTTTACTGGCAATTAAGTCCATATCCTCCATTGACATCTTTGTTTCTTGAAGGAAAACAAGATGTGGATGATTTATCTCCGAATCATTCTTCTAATTTCATTTTGTTTTGAAAGACTCCCTTTGAGTCCTCTAATATTCCAAGTGATGATCTTCATTAATACCAGGGCTAAAAATGTTGGGAAGGGCATTAATCTTACCTTCCTCTACAAGCTTTTCACCTTCTTTTACCATATGATATTGATTGGTCTTGCGACCTACTTTTTGATTAGAATCCATCTTCAATTTTTTTTCCCTGTTTCTTGACTTATTCCAATTGAATCTGAGATGGCTTCTAACCTTGAAGAATGCTCATACACAACCAAAATTTTACTAGATGGTTCAATGGAGTCTATATTGGGACCGCATTATTTGAAGTTTTGACATTTGAAATATTGTTTTTCTTGTGTAAATTTTCTCCTTTTTTTTCTCGTTGAAAACCTTTGATTTGTTGGTTTGTCTCTCGAGTTTTTTCCTTCATATTTAAATTGTGTTTCTAAGATTTCGTTTCCATTATTTCCTCTTCCTCACTTGGGACATCATTTGTGGAAAGGATTTCAAACATATTAGCAAATGACTTTGATTGATCCTTCATTACTGGTTTTTTTTAGTGTTCTTCTTCTTAGGTATTTGGAAACCTGCTGAGTTTATATCTTCTTTCTTTTGATCAGAATTTTATTTGGGCAAGCACTGCCAAATGACCATATTCATGGCAAATTCTACAACGAAAAGGAATGTTCTCATAGTCCACTACTTGCTCCCAAGTGTCTTCCCCAAATTGTAATGTGATCTTTTTAGGTAGGGGTTTGTCAAAATCCATTAAAACACAAATTCGAGCATAAATAATATGTTCAAAATTTTGAGTACAATCAAAATCATCATAAAAGTTCCTAAAGAGTTTCCAATTGAAGAAAAATAGTAGGATTCCAAAATTCAATAGGGAGGCCAAAGAGTCTAACCCACACGGGAGCTATAGAAGGCATCTCTTCTTCGGCTTTAAATTTAGTATGCCAGGGCTTCATGAAAAGCCCTGCCCTTCCAAAAACCAAGGACCCCCTTGAAAAGTTTTCTCTCTATCTTCATTATTAGCAAATAAAACAAGAAAATAACCATTTGGATAAATAGAGATTTGTAACTCACCTTTAGTTTTCCAACTTTTTGCAGCCCAGACTTTGAAAGCAGATAGACTCGGACGAAACCCACGAACCGACAAATTAGTCCTCTTTTTTCCAAATCTTCAATGCCAATCTAAATGTTACCCATATCAAGCTTAAAAATAGGAGTTCTATCACCGCTTTAAGACATCCCGACTCCATTTTCCCGGGATCAATCTTAGGCATTCTTAGAGGTTTATGAGAAGCCCTAATATTGATATTAGCATTGGGCCGAGGCTGTCCACCACGAAGGGCATCCCTAAAATTCATTTTTGGGACCGAGTCTTCAAAATTCTTACCCTTGACAGGGGTTTTCACAGTAGAATTATTTTGTGGGTGCACCTTAGCACCAGATTCACTTGAGATATGAGCCATTTTTTGATCAACTGCTTGAAACTTATTTCGTGGTCTCTTTAATCCTTGCCCTAGACGCCGTGGAAAGGTATGGTTTTCACTTTTCTTTTGTGCAAGCAAATTGGAAGCCGTTGTCACTCAAGTTCACAGTATGATCTGTTGAAAGACAAATTTCTAACCCATCTTGTATCCCCTGCAACATTTCTTGCTAAAATATTGAGCATAAACCACAAAAATATTGGCCGCTAGGGCCCGAAGGCCCTAAAACCAACCTCTGGAGCTGCTTGCACTCAACCCAGATGAAACCCTCGCATAGCCGCTTGCCAAATATATCGTTCACACATAGGGATGCGCTAGGATCTGTGTTGCTCCAAATGATATGAAAATTGGTGGAGACGTTCTAGGGTTTTTCAGGCATCTACCCTCAAAATTTTAGCTCAATCCGAGTTCGGATGAGTGAGATATGGCCGAAACGAGTTCGGCAGTTTGGGCAGTCCTGCGAAAAACGTCTCTACCATTTAGCTTCTCAGTTTGGACCTTTCAATAACTTATGAGCATCAGTAATTCCTAGCATTGTTCTCGATTGAGCATGCTATATATATATTCACTCTTTTGCTTATATCCAACTTGGTCATCTTGAATCTTACCTAGTAATACATGTATAACAACCAAATAATAGATATATACTAGCCAAGTTGTAATATTGTTATCTAGTTATGATGCAATGCAACTTATCTCAACTTCATATAACCAATTTAAAATATGAGCATTACCTTGGGGCTTATTAATACTTTTAATTAAAGTGTTAATGTCTAAAGTTTTCTTAGTTCTTTTAGTTATTGCTTCTAGTGTTGGATTGATTATAAAGAATATATTATTTCGATATATTTTTTAGGAAGATTCACAAATTACTTTTAATCTCCTTTTCCTACAACAAAGTATTAGGATTGTAATGGAAGAAACTCTAAATCTAGAGATAATTAATCTTCACTAGTTGATTTGTCAATATAGTGGAATTTATGTTGAGTCCTAGTCTTCACAAGTTTTTCTACAACCCTGTGGAAAGACTCTAGTAAGATGTAATCTCAAAAAAATTGTAAATGAGATTTTTTTATTTCTCATACACTTGTGGCATTCCCTATTTCATATCTAATCTACCATGTGATCTAATACCATTATTAACTTTTTATGGGATGGTAGTATAACCATAAGATACAATATAACTAATAAGAGATAACTATAAACTAATGGCACAATAATATGTAGGAAAATAATGAAATGAACATTTGCAAATAACTTAGAAATATGCCATTAATGAGAGTGACAAAAATAGTACAATACTATATAATGGAGGATATGAACACTCTATGAACAAAAATAAAAGGACTACATTGTACCATACCAGTAAACTATACCACACACTCTCTACATATACTACCACTCACTCTCTATATTTACTACTACACTAAATCACTCACTATGAGGCCTTTATATAGGAAAATAGATTCCTTGGCCCTTACTCTACCTAAGACTTATGTACATGTAGACTACATGCACATTTACAACTTGCACATTGACACTTGTGTATTTATTACATTACTTGAAGTAACTAACTAAATTTACTCCAAAGTAAACTCCTAATCTAGTTATGTACAAAATGTGGTACATTTACATGATCCAAATGATGTAATATAATTTAACACACAAAATTTGAGTTCCATGTCATTGCAAATGACACTTAATGGACATACATGGTCAACTCTCGTATTTTTTAGGGTATACATTTTTAAACCTATACATTTAGAAGGACACCAATAAGTGATCCCCTTTTCCATACCTTCCATAACATAGGACCATGTGACCATAACATAGGGATTATCCTTTAAACCTACATGCTTAAAGGGGGATGCATATTCCCTAACCTAAATCTAAGTCCACTAGGTAGGTTGATCAATGTAGAGCCTTGGTGCTTAGTTACCATACCTCCATGGGTTAACTAAGATCATTTCTAATTTGATGATAATTGACATGATCACCTAATCCTACATGATTAAGGGATCATAACTATTGACTTATGAACAATTTTTTCAAAATTTATATGGAACACACCTAATCCTACACAATCGAGGTGTGATGATTCACAAGTACGTTGGATATTGTATTCACACAATACTTTCCAAGTTCAAGAGTTCCTAGCTATTGCATTCATGCAACTCCTTCTACGAATGATATCTACTTGGATATTTCATTCATGCAACCCCTTCTAGGATTTGGGCTTTATGGCTTACTAGAGGAACATTCCTACCCATCCCAAGGATAGATAAACATTGCAACATTTACCATAGATTAAGTATTGCACTACACATAAAATTAAGTAAGATATAATCCATCAGTTAGAAATGCATAGAAACAATAATTCCTCTAACAATAAGATAAATTATGAACATATCAAGTATTTATCCTATAAATTTAAATCAAATACTTCTAAATAACAGTAAAGCATAAAATTATAACATAGCTACACATCTGTAGTTAACAGAACTCAATAATAGATATCCAAAGAGATTACCCAAAATCACAAAAAGTACAGAACCCCAAGTTATCATTAAGCGACACAATATTTTAGTTTTTACAATAATCAAATATATAAAACTTATTGATAAATAACAACTTATGAAGTATACTTTTGGATCTTAACAACCCTATATGCATTACAACTTAAAACATGCCTTACTCTATTATGCAAAAAACCATGAACAAAACATAAGCAAGATATAAGAAGGGAATCCTACTCTTTATAATTATACCTTAACCCACAAAAGCCTCATAAATCATTACATTTGTTTCTCTTTCAAAACCAAATTAATATTCAATAACAATACAAGAGAATCCCATACTTCTCTTAAAATGATTCTTTAACTATCACAAGTCTCAAGAATCAAAGATAATTTCTCTTTCAAAACCAACAAACAATAATATATTGATTCTTTAACTATCACAAGTCTCAAGAGTTAATAATACTTTCTCTTTAAAAACCAAAATCAAACACTGATCCGTTGATTCTTAATCCACAAATATCATTATATTAATTTCTCCTTCAAAACCAAAATCAAACATTCAAAATAAATACAAGATAATCTCATACTTCTCTTTTTATTGATTCCCTATATTACAAGAGTCTTGAAAATCATTAAATTAGTTTCTCTTTCAAAACCATTATCAACATACAAATGAATACAAGAGAATCACATACTTATCTTTATAATGATTCCTTATCTCACAAGAGTCTTGGAAATCCTTACACTAGTTTTTATTTCAGAACCATCATCAAAATTCAAAATCAATACAAGAGAATCCCATACTTCTCTTTATAATGATTTCCTAACTAATAAGAGTCTCAAAAATTACTACATTAGTCTCTCTTTCAAAACCATCGTCAAAATTCAAAATCAAAATACTACTTTAGTTAATCAACCATGATCAAAGTGATTAAATATAAGCAAGTACCCATCAGTAAAATATAAGCAAAGTAATTTATTAAACACAATAATCAAATTACTTAATTAAACAATCCTATAATTAAATATAGGCAAAGTACTTTATTAAACACAATAGTCGAAGTACTTAATTAAACAATCCTATAATTAAATATAGGTAAAGTACTTTACTAAACACAATAATCAAAGTAGTTAATTCAATAATCCTATAATTAAATATAGGTAAATTACTTTATTAAACACAATAATCAAAGTATGTAATAAACATAAAGAATTACAAGCTTCCAAAACATAATCAAGCACTCATACGACTCAAAATAAAATGTAAATCAATGTTAGATACCAAGATCCCTACTACAGTCTAAGATGGCAACATTGCATTGCACCTAAGGAGATACCCATGCCTAAAAAAAGACAACATGGAATATCTCATAGGGAGGTTTTTGAGACATCATTCGAGGTGCTGGAAAAGAGTATACCTACTCAGCAAAACAACTATGAAGACCAAATTGTAACCAAACAGAGAAAGGCTTAAACACTGGATCAACACTTCTACAAAGGAGAAGGTAAGAAAATATACAAGGTTCCAATGATGTAGACCCAAGAAGGAAAATACATTAAAACAAAAGAGTAGTGAAACCAATAGAGAGACACTCAAACAAGCTTAGAAAATGAAGTTGCTAAACTGGTTGAGAAAACAAGATTTAAAGCATCAAATCCCAAAGCAAGTAAAGTCTAGATCCTCTAGTTACATACCAAAATTGATACCCAAAAAAAATACGAACATATATAATCAAAGCTTAAAAAAATATAATGCTCTAAATGAATCTTATGGAAACTACCTAAATGTAATAGATTTTGGTCATTGCTTAAGAATGTGTTACCTCCTTTCATGCATATCTCCTTCCTTACCAACTCCCAATACCAATATCAAACCCCCCAAAACCATCTTCTAAAGTCATTTTATATAATCCAAGGATTGAGCACTCAAGATAATGGTAAAGGTCACGTTTCATTCCAAGAGCATTACCTTATATTACCTCAAATTACTATTAAAGTGCCACTTCATCCATGGCAAAGGAAAACTATTTTATTTTAAAATTAAAGATTAATAAAGTCTTAATTTAGGCTAGAAAGCTGACTCTTGTTCATGCTTGTTTTTAAAGCATACCAATTTATTTTCTATCTACTTTCAAAACCCCTAATTTGGTCTATCATAAAATTAAACAACTTCAAACAAACTTCCTTTGGTTTGGTTATGAAGATAAGCATAGATTCCATTTAGTGGCTTGGGAGAAAGTTTGTTCCAAGAAATCCTATGGAGGCTTGGGACTCAAAAGAGTTAACCAAATGAATTTAGCATTATTAGCCAAATTGGGGTGGAGATTGATCTCTAGAAAAATATGCTTCATTGGCAGCCATTCTTCAAAATCAAGTACCTTCACCATAATGTATTTCTTCTTGACAAAGATTTTCTTGCTAGATCTACAACTTGGAATTCAATTCTAAAAAGTAGGCACATAGTGAAAGCTGGATTAGGATGACAACTTCAAAAAGGAAATGGCATTGACTTTTGGAATGATATTTGGCTCTATGACACTTTGTTGATCCAAGAAAAAACCCTAATTCCTATCAAATCAATCACTAATGAATTTTTTGGTCCCAATATTTATGACTTCATATTCAATGATGGTCACAAAAGTGTGTGGAAACCATCCCTGTTCGAGGCCTATCAAGAAATAAAATCCTTGCTACTGATTTATTATCCAATATTATAAGAATGCATATTATTCCAATAAGATATCTTGAATATATAGCTATTTGGAGATCAAATTAGAATAACTTTTTCAGGGTGAAATCTACCTATTTTGTATTTGACCAGCCACATATCAATGGTTTCCTAGCAAAAGAAGTCTTGTTTAAACATATTATTCCCATAATCATAATCTTCTTTTGGCTCATTGTCTGACCCTTGATAATATTCAAGCTAGAGTATTGGTAACCCCCAATTATTGCTATCTTTATAGGTATAACTTGGAGATAGTTTAGCACCTATTTATGGAATTCCCTTACTCTTTATCTAAGCTCCATTTTATCCTTTCTTTTTTTTAATGTTAGTTGGACCCACCCTTGCTCCATCCTTGATCTTTACCATCAATGACACACTCTTTTTTCTTGTTTGCGCCTATGAGTTATTTGGTCCTTCATTCTTTCCCATTACCTATGGACCATTTGGAATGAAAGAAATGGTAGAGCTTTCTGCAACTCATCCAGGGATTGTCTCTCTATTGGAAATCACATTTTGTCCTTTTCCATTGAAAAATATTTTTTTGTACCTCAAAATAACACTCCCATCGTGAAGTGGTAAGTTGATCTTTTAACTTCCTTAGTTGGTATTCCTCCACAATATCCTCCTTCTCATACTATAGTAATAAAATCTCAAGTCTTTTAAGAGTTTCCTCCCCTAGGATAGATTAAAGTTCAACTTTTATGGAGTTGTGAAAGGGAATCTAGGTAGAGAAGGAGTAGGAGGTATTTTCCATGATCATAAGGGAAAGATAATTTTTGAAAAAAAAATAATGGGATCCAAACGAATAACTTTGTCAATATGAGGGCTTTATTTCAAGGCCTCAATATTTTTGTTAGTTTTTCTTGTTCTAATTTAATTATAAAATGAGATTCTCTAAATCTTATAACCCAAATTGAAAATGAGATCCAACCTAATTGGAGGACCCAAACACTTGTTGAAGATTCCAGGTGTCTCATCGTAGGATATAGTAGAACCATAATTCAACATTTATACTATGAAGGAAATTAGACTACTAACATGCTTGCCAATCTTAGAGTCTCCCAAAATGACATCACTATTTGGTAGTCCAAGTTTCCTCAATATATTCTTATTGCTCACATGAAGAACACTAGATCTATTCATCATTTTGTTTCCCAAGATAATCAATGCCCTATCTAGTGTCGAGCATCCACTTTTTTAGGTCGAGTCTATCTTGGTACCTTTACAGGTCAATATTTTCATGTATGTCCCCCTTAATTACTCTTTGTGTCTTATGGGATCCTCGACACGTCAACTTGATAATTTGTATTAATTTAGTTTTTTGGATAAATCTCATAGGCTTGGTCAACTTACAATCTTTAATAATCATTTATAATTACTTTAAAATAAAGTGGTGTGATTTTCATAGAAGCACTTCCCAAGATGTGAAGACTTCTAATATTTATATTTTCAAAGCCATCATGTGTCTATGGTGGCAAGTGAAAAATAATCCAGTTGGTACCTTCTTATTGATTCTAACCCACTTTAGTCCATAATGGCTCAAACTAGTGATATTAAGTGCAATATCTCACTTGTGATGAGGTTTCAATGGTTTTGATGGAGTGTCTTGCCTTGGTGCATCGACATGTGTATCTTCAGTTTCAATATGGTTTGATGGCTAAGTATTTTTTATGATAATTATTCAAAGGTAATTTTTAATCTAAATCCCTTGATATTAATATGTGTTAGTGCTCACTAGATATTCCCCCTATGTATTTTTTTCATTGTTATTGGTGTTTTTATCCTATCGAGATCTATTTAGTTAATTATGGCTAAGCTAAAGCCTAAAAACCTATTCCTTGAACCAGTTGTTGAAGTAATTATATCTACCCATGGATTAATTCCTTTCATGCAAATATTATCTATCCATGATGACCAAGTTACCAAAAATATTCTTGATACTTGGCACAAAGAACATATCCAAGTTTGGGGATTATCTTACAACATCAATTCTTAGCTTTTTGTTGAGGTTACGGGGTTCCCCTATATTAGTGAGGTGGCTGAGTAGAAGAAGCATTCTATGGTAGATGATATTGTGTTTTTACTAACAGTGGTAAGATTTTGGCCAAAGACAATGGTGGAGGTATCATCAAGTTTTCTCTCTTGAAGTTGTGGGATCAAATCATGATTCCAATAATATAGTAATTCACCAATGAAAATATAAATGCTATGTTGAGAAGCTTCCATTTGGAATTTATGAACCACCTTTAGGGGAATACAACAATTAATATTCTTGAATACTTGTTTAGTTCAATTAAAATATTGATGTCCAGATATCGCAAGGGTTCTTCTTCCTATATTGCTCATCAAGGTTTACACCTTATAATTTTATAGGTATGTGCTGCAAAAAGCTTTAGATAGTTTAATCCTTGCTTGTCTTGGAACTCGGTATTCAACCATAGAGGTTGGGGACCCTTAAAATCATAGAGTATACTATTCTAACATGGAAGAGAATAACTTGGTGGAAACCATGACAAACTAGAAGACAAGCAACCAACACAAATCTAGATCAAAAGGAAACACCTCTTCTATGAAATCTAAAGAAAGACACCATTCATCTCAAACCTTCATAATAAAAAATATCTAGGATCAGGGGAGAAAAATAAAATCTCCCACCAACATAAAGGAAGAATACTCAAAGGATGAGGATCCTAAGTTAGAAAAGGTCAAGCTTGAGCTATCTCTCACCCATGAGGTGGAATCCCAAAAAGGAACCTTGAATGAGCTTGCCAATATTCTAAATTTTATGGTAATCTTGCTATCAAAGATGATTTAAGTCTTGAACAACCTAGCAATGCAAATATGTCCCACCGTGAATGTTTTAAGGATCAATCCTCATGAGTAGTCTCCCTCGGAGATCTAGTTTGTTTTATATTTTTATTTATGTCCTACTTTGGCTACGACCTCTATTGTTCTTTCTCTTTTATTGGATTATGTCTATATTTAATTTTTTATCCCCCCTTTTGGGTTTTTTTTTTATGTTCTCTAGAGTTTATCTCTCTTGTTCTAGATTTTTTTTGTAAAAGGTTCAAGGACCCTTCTAAAAACCCCTTCTTTTTTATGAATAAAAAAAATAACTTACTTAGGCAGAAGAGATTAAAGAATTTTTCCAAGGTTGGCTTAATCAATATACTAAGTTTCATAAATAATTATATCTTTTCAAATCTACTTAGCAAAAAATAAAAGCCAAACATAATATCAAATTAACCTTGCACAAACATAAACTCTTTCTAACAAAGTTTTCATGTATTAAAGTCAATGGTCTAATTAATACTTCCCAATTACAAAGTATTATGATTAATTACTTAGAAGTATAAATGTCATAACATAATTAATACTTCACAACCAAGGTAATATGAAAGCAATCAAATCTCAAACCCATGGATGTTTCACACCATTTTTTTATCCTAAATAGGTGGGATCTTTTAATATTGTTCAAATATATCACTACTTTATTAAGGAGACTCATTGCACAAGAAAATTCCCATTTGAATGGTGGTGAACACAAAAATAAGGAAAAAAATGCAATTATACGAAAAGTATTTATCCATATTACCTTGATTTATCAATGAACAAGTCATCCTCATTATTCCCCTAAATTTCTCTCTTTGTAGGTGGTTCACCGACAAAATCCCACCAAAGAGAGCACCTGGTCCTGCACCCACAAATACGTCAATAGTACCATATTCCAAGATAAAAAGGATGAAATCATTTTATCAAAGACATTATAAAATGCATCTATGCCAAAACACATGAAAAAATCACTTATTATTCATAATGAGTTCTACCAAGGAGGGGAAGGAGGGGTGTTACACGTAGGTAATAAATATATAGGCAACTAGACAATTGAATTGTAAAAACAATAAAAGACAAACAAAAAACAACTAGAGAGACATACACACACACACACACACACACACACACACACACACACACACACACAAAAAAAAATATATATATATTTAAGCATAATATCTCTTTAAATGCATAATGCTCATGGGTTATTTGAGTTCTTTATCACTAAGCATGGAAAGACAATATTCACCTAAGCCATTCTTTGTGGTGATGATATATGGACCTAACCAATTAGGCATAAAATTTCCCATGAGTTTGGTTTTAGTGTTGCCATTATTTTTGTTCTTTTTGAGAACCATATCAAAAAATTCAAAGGATTGGGGCCTTACCTTATTGTCATAGGATATTTTGAGCATTTTTTGTTAGACTCAAGTGTTTTAAGGTATGCATTTATATTTCATAAATACATTTCAATTTACTAGGAAACATAAGACAATATTTATCTCCCATGTGGACATCCTACAAAAAATTCATTGGGATGGAATTTCAAGTTCAAAGAGAAAGATAATATCCATACCATATACCAATGTATATGGTATCACACCAATGGGAGTTCAAACATTGGTGCTATGCCCATGTAAATTGATCTAGTTGAAGATGCTTGTCTCTCCTAGTGTTTTTGATCAACTTATTAAGGATATTGACAAGAATTTTATTGGAATACTTAAACTTAGCATTCCATTGATGGTGACATGGTGTTGGTAATTTATGTTGTATGTGATATTTTATACAAATATTTTGGACATGTTTATTTTTGAATGACATTGTGTTTATAAAATATAATGACTAAGGAGATACCATAGCAATGTATTATTTGGTTTTGGATGAATTTCAAAGCATGGTTTCTTATCATTAAGGCTAAGGCATAACCTCAACCTATTTAGTGAAGTATTTGGTTGAAGTGATCATGAAATTATATCGATTGAAATATATGGGCTTTATTTTAGCAATAATATTCAATCCCCAAACAACCAATGATCATGGTGAAGGAATGGATTTTATGGTTTGGGTTAAAGTGTGGATATGGTTTTTATGATTTTAAATATTACCACACCATTTGATATAATAATAGGATTCTTTATGGATGAAGGGATAATAATATCTCATTTGAAGAAACTTCTTAGTGATGATAATGCTACTAAAGTTCCAAATACAAGATCTATCATGGACCTCATATACTAAATTTTGGGATTCAACATGGTATAGGCATATAAGTAATATAAGATAACAAAATTCTAATGATGACATGTTTTTAGGAAATTTCTTAAGTTTTATACATTCATTTCAATCCAAACCTTCAAGTAAAGTATCATGTTTTATGTAATAAAAGATGTCCTTATACCATGGACTAGAGGATAAGGTAGCTTCAATATTAAATACTTCTAGAGGATTTAGAATGGCTTCTAGCGTTGTAGGTTCTCTTTTTTATTTATGATAATTTTAGCCTATTCATAATCAAGAACTAATGGAATAAGAGATGCTACAAATGCATAGCATCTAAATGACAATTACTAGATCTAGGAATTGTGTCTATGGTGTGGCTTTATCAAATTTAGTTATTAGGTTATTGCTAGTATCCTTGTATAGATTTACCTTATCATACTTGGCTTGATGCATACAATTGATCTAGGTGACTCTCAATTAGAAATATCAAAAGTTGGTAAGAATTTTGACACTAAAGTCATTAATAGCATTAATTCCTAAGATAAGGGATTCATAGTCTACTATATTTTTGCTACAAGATAAACTAAGTATAAATTCTAAAGGGATTATTTTTTGTTGAGGGACAGTCAAAAAATTCTTGCCCATGGCCCTTTGACGCATCGGACACCATCAAAATACAAGGTCCAATAATTTACATTTTTCTTCTTAGAATTATAGATGGATTCATCAGGAATTCTACCATGAATTGTTGTCTCACTTCTAAAGGTACTTTTGATAATTGGGTAGTAATCACCTAAAATTTTGTAGATTTTTACTAAAGAGCTCTAAATAAAAAATTTAAGCATAATAATTGACTTAGCAATTCTACTTGAGATGTGTTTTCATATGAGGTATCGTAATGTATTTACTCTTGTAATAACAAATATCTTATGAATCAATGTATAATATCTAAGTTTTTGGTAGGTAAACACAAAATCTAAGTAGAGATTTTATAAGGGCTATATTTGAACTTATAACTAAATAAAGTCTAACAAATATAGAAAATAACCCTTCTCTCTATGTTGATCATCATATAAGAACAACATGTCTCCTAAATCATAATCAATTGTAGTTATATAAAGAAAAAGGAATTTTTTAAGATTGGGTGGGAAAAGCATCAAAGGTGAAATAAAATTAGATTTTATAGCATTATGCATAGCCTAGAATTCATTATTGCATTTGAATATTGCATCCTTTCTTAGATATTTGGTGGGAATATTGCTTGATATTCTTTGAGAACCTTATATATAAACCTTATAATGGATTGGATCACCCCAAATATATATTTTAATACATTAGGTATATCTTTCACTTCCTTATCCTTTCAAAAATGTGTCTAAAGTCTTGAAATTGATCTTCATAGTTAAATGATTAACCAAGGGGATCATTGACATAATATTACACAATGTCATGGTTTAAATCATATATATATAATCACTGATTGGTAGGTAGATCTTATGTTATTTAGCCCAAGGATCATGAATTGGAAGTAGAAGGTTCACCATGGGTAGTGAAGGTTGTCTTATATTGATATTTAGGAATTATTCTAATTTGACTATTCCTTAAGAAAGTATCCATTAGGGATAGCATCTCAAAGCCTATTGTGAAATTGACAATCTTGTTAATATTGATAGATAAGTCATCACTAGGAGAAGATTTATTGATATCCCAAATGTCACTATGTACTCTAATGCTTATGGTTTTCTTGGAAATAGAATGATATTGGAAATCCAACCAAAGTAATTAATAGTTTTGATAAAACCAACATCAAGGAGCCTCTATAACTCTTATTTAAAAAGAAGGATGGCATTAGAGTACACATTAAAAAAAAATTATTTTGTATATTTTGTATTCAATATGAAAATAAAATTATAGACTACTAAAGTAGTGTCTAAACCGAGAATATCCATGTATGTTCATGCAAAAATTAAGAAGTACTGAATCAACAAGACACAAAAAATCTACTAAAAAATAGAGAAATGCAATAGGATCCCAAAGCTTTCTTGTATTACTTTTCCAAAAAATAGAGTTACAGAGACCAACCCCTTTACAATTTCAAAATTCCCCTATAATACCCTATTTTCCCTTTTTCCTCCTAGGATAATTCATTTGAAATTTGAATTTTGGGGGCACAACTTCCCGAGGTCATAACTCCTCGCTCATTGCTCGAATTGACTATTAGCGCATATTTTAGGAAATATCTTGAAAATACCTACAATGGCATAGTGCCTTAAATAATATTACACCTAATTTTCACCACTCTATGGGGCCTATAAGGCCTTCAAAATTCACCTTTAAGTTTTAGTGGTAGGATTTTCATCATTTTGACAAGGTTTTTACCATACAACTTACATATCTACCAAAACACTCAGGATATTGGGGTGATTATTTCACCATTAGGTCTATTTCCCTATCCCATAAATAACTAAAAAAACTTTAGAATAGAATAAAAAAAATACAAATTTATAAGATACAATATCACTCTTGCACCACTGGATTCTCCTATATCAAAAAATATATTTGAATTCCATTAATAACTAGGTATACTATTCACACTCTATTATGGTTTAAATTTTTTGTCAGTTTAGGATCTTGGGGTTTGTATTGAGTCCCAATATTTACATCTATGATTTATTTAATCTAAATACATGACTAATACTCTAATTGAGGAGGGGCTAGGAGGACCCCAAAAGTATTTAAGTCTATAGAATGCATATGGGTTGACCATTGTCTATGTTATGGTACATAGGGATAGGTATATGGGGATATGATATTATATTGTATATGAGTATTATGGATAATTGGAATGGTCCATATATAATCCAAATTTTATATTATAACAATGAGTGGTATAAGGGGTTTAGCAGTTAGCTAGGGTTAGGCTTATGCTCTCCCTAAAGTAACATTATAAAATGGGTATGTAAGGAAGGGATATTGGCATTATAATAATAATCACTTATATCAAGTATTATCTTCTAATAATATTTTATAGTGGAGCGTCATCTCACCTTGAAATATTTTGTGGCATTATTCCTTTATTAAGGAGCAATACTAACGTTGTCCTACCTTAAGGATATTATCTACATTTGTGTATCATTGTGTGGATTATCCTTGTGGAATATTATTTGTGGATAAATATTTTAATATTTTTGAATCTTGTAGATGATTTATATTAATTAGAATATTTTTTTTACATCAAGTGGTATTACATCAATAATGTTTGCAAATAGGGGATTATTTTTTGTGGATTGTAAAATTTGGAAAAATGTTTTTGAGAAAATATCTCATATTTCAAGAGCCATATCATTTCATAGAGTTATCTGATTTAGATTATTCTTGTGCTATTTTATTTAGAATTTGAAGAGCTTAAAGACAAGTTTTTGTAAGAAGGAATTTGATTAGTAGTGAGGCAAGATATGACCTTATAAAGTTAGTCATCTAGAATAGGGGTAGTGACATTTATTCAAATTATGTTATTCCCATAATATAAAATTAGGGATATATTTTAGTCCAAGTAAATAATATATTATTTGTTGTGTTTGAAGGATATTTTTAGATGTACCTATTCATGTGGATTTTTAGCTTGAAATAAATGGAGAGATATATATTTTTATGAAAACATAGTTTGTAACACCCTTGTTTTAATTGTCCTTTTTTGTTGGGGTGTGAGCTCATTGTATTGTCTAAATTTTCTTGAGAATATGATGTTGGTGATAGAGAATGCTAGACAAGTTTTAAAACTTTGTTATCTTCTAACTATTCAAATGAAAACATATATTATTGAAATTTTAGGGGGAATTTTTATTACAATTTTATTGTTTTATGTATGCACAACATTTTATATTAATTTAGAAAGAAATATATCCAATATTATTGAGTACTTGGGATATAAAAAGCAAAGGCTACTATCACATATCTTAAATAAGAAATTAAAGGGATCAAGGAAGAGAAAGAAGAAAAAAATAAGGCTAATAGTGTGTAGGTTGAGGGAACTAGTCATTTGGTGTCCAATAAGCCAAATAATTATCATAAGGATTTAAATAAACCTAAAAACTCTATTTTGTAGGTTCATGATTGAATTTAGAAGGAAAATGTTATGATTTTCATAAACCCTAGTAGAAGGTGTACTTCCATTAATCTTACTTTAGCTAAGAGGTTACAAGTTCAAGCAACAAAAACTAATGACATATAACTTGAGGGTGGAAATGTTTAGATTTTTGAATATTTGAAGATCACCATGGATAAATATGTTTCGAATTTAGATTTTCATGCTATTGGAAGGGATTATGGGGATGTGATTCTTGGTTATTATTAGTTGGATTCGTTGGGTACTATTAATATTAATATGCAAAAGAAGTTCATGAAGATATGACACATGAAAAAAAATTGGGTAGATTGAAAAATAGTAGGCATAGGAGCAAGAGCTAGAGGAGTAGGATTAGGAGATGCAAGCATAAATCTAGAAATATGTTAATAGGTGGGAATATAATATGAGATATTATTGGAGATAAAACCCTCATTTGTAGCTTCCCTCAAAGCAAAATGTAATATCTTAGTGGTGAAGATCAACAAACAATAAACAAACCATGCACAGGTGTTTTCCCTTTGATTATGTCAGAAACCAAAATTTTCATTACTTTCTCCAAATAAGAGGATACAAAATAAAAATATCCTTTTTAAAATTTTGAAAATTCCCTCTAATACCCTATTTTCCCATTTTTCCCACCTAAAACCATCTATTTCAAATTTGAAATTTGGGGGCAACTTTCTGAGGTCATAACTTCGCGCTCATTGACCCGATTGACTATTACAACATGTTTTTGGAAAGGGCACGAGACAAACTAAGCTCTAAGGCCTGAATATTATTGAAAATCCTCAAATTCAACCTCTAGGGCCTTCAAAATTTACCTGTAAGGTTTACTAGTTTTACTAGTAAAAAATTGTTTTCACTAGTTTATAACAAAATTAAACAATTATAATGTTTGGGTGATGCAATATCACTCTTACACCATTGGATGCTCCTACATCACTTAGGCCAACCTCAACCCTACGATTTGGAATTGTTTCAAAAAATAACAACATTTTTTTGGAGGATGGGGTTCCCTCCATTTTGGTTAATGTTACCAATACAAGGGGTAACATGTTAGATTTGTAAAGTAGTCTAATCTATAAATCTATGGGAGAACTATTGGGTCTAGCAGATTTGAAGGTCTAGATCAAAAGTAAATGGGATTTGAAAGGGGAATCTTTGAACACCTTGATACCAAAGGGTTTTTTGTTTGTAACTTTCACTTAAAAGGATAATTACAATCAAGTCTATATGGGAGGGCCTTGGATTTTAGGTAGTGCTAGTGTATACATAAACCATTGATCCCTAGATTTTAACTCTCATATAGAAGTTATAAAATTACTAGTGTGGGTATGATTGTTCATCTTGCCCTTGGAATTTTTGGTAGATGATATTGAAAATATAAAAAATGTTTAGAGTGAAGGGTATAAATTCCCCATCCAAACATAAACTACTAAAATCCTATATTGATAGTCTATGTATAGATATAGTATTATTACAAGAGATAGAATTGGAGAAAAACAAGTTATAAAAAGTAAGAAAGAATATTTACTTAAATAAAATATTCAAAACTTAGAAAGTTAGAAATGGATGTAGCCATGGATTTCAATCCTCCGCTAAACCCAAATGAGAAGAAAGGAGGATCTCCTAGTTACATATATGCCATGAGATATCTAGAAATTTTTTTGATAGAGAGAAGCTTGATAGACCTACATTTGGATGGGGGAGTTACACTTGGAATAATTAAGAAAAAGAAAAAAGAAAAAAGGCAATAGAGCTAAGCAATTATGTAGTTTAGGATCAATTATTTGAAGGAAAGGTTGGATCCTTGAAGCCCTTTTGTCCTTGATATTAATAATATAGTTAAGGTTTGTATTTATTTATCTTATAGGGGATATAAAGGTTCCAAATATTAGGAATTTTTTAACCAGTTTAAGGACCCATTCAAAACCACATTTACCATAATCAAGGATCCAATTTTTTTTAGCTTAAGGAAAAAGGATCCAAGGAGAATCAAGAAACAATTAAGGTAGGATAATAGGTAAATAAAGCAAAAAAGGAATCAAAATTTGAGGTTACAATAGATATAGTAGTATATTCTATCAAATAAGTAGTAACAAAGTCCAAGAAACCTCTATTAGAAGAGCACAAAATGACCTAAAAAAGTGCATGTCAGACAAGAGCATGAGAAAGAATTTAAAATAGAGGAAAAATGTTGAACAATACAAAATATCAAAACATCAAGTTAAGGTTACAACATATTGCCACCCATACCACCATGAGTGATGATAATCATAAAAGTATAATATAGGATCAATATTATTATGGACATACATGGAGTCAAAAACCCATGAATTACATAATGTTTGGTAGAAAGAGTGCAATAATTCTAGATTTATGATTGGTACAACAATATCATGGAATGACAAGACCAAGATCAAGTATTCCAAATATTATAATAGAGTAGCAAAAGCATAGAACCAATAGAGTAGTTATGGATATTCAAGATGCACAATGGCAACTTGGCATCATGGAAGACCACCACCAATCAAAATTTAACCTAGATGGATGGATGATCAAGATTAGAACCAATTTTCAACATTGTTTAGAAGCTCACATTGTTTAGTTTCTTCTCATATTCCAAATATGAAGCATTTGTATGAAGGGTGTTGGAATGTTATGACACATAGGGATAGGTATATATGGATATGATATTAAATTATACATGGATATTAGAAATAGTTGGCATAGGCCACACATAATCCAAGGTTGATTGTATTAACATTATATTGTAACAATGAGTGGGATAAGGATTTAGGGGTTAGATAGGGTTAGGGTTATACCCTCTATAATTGACATTAGAATATGGGTAGATTAAAAAAGTATCATTCTAATAATCATAAATTCATAGAAAGTACTCTATTGTAATAATATTTTCCTATAGAGTGGACTCTCATCTTGGGAGATATTGTGGAGTTATTCCTTCCTTAAGGATAATTATTGGTTTTACCTTAACTTGAGTGTATTATCTATTTTTTTTGTCTCATTATGCAAATTATCATTTTATTTATGTTAATGAGAATAAAGTTTTATAATAATTTGGCCCTTTTAATACAACTATGTTAGTTATTTGAGGAAAATTTCCCATAAAATGAAGTTAATTTTGGTCAATATAGCTTTGGAATCTTGATTTGGAGGTTAGGGGAGAATCACTTTTTATGTATTCCTAACCAAAATATACTTCATAAACAATCAATTTGGTATAATCTAAGGTTAGATAATTCACCTTAGTATGTTAGGTGAATTGATGAGTATAGGTATTGATATTAATTAGTTTTGGGCTATCAAATTCATCATCACTATAATTAAGACCATTGAAAGAGACGGTTCTAGCTAGAGAATATTTATTACAATGGTATTCATGATTAATCAATTGCTTCTCTATTAATAGTCCAACTATATTCTCACAAGATATTACAAAATATCAAGGACAAAGTATTCACACAAACATTCAACAATAGCTCACCAAAAATATTATTGATAGATATAACTACTTAAGCAATGCAATACAATGTAATGCAAAGGTTATTATTACACATTTTACAATGTTTTATCTTCAATGTATAGACACATGGATATGAGAATCTTCACATTCACAACCCTTTGCCTTTCTACTTACATAAAATTTTCATCTCCTCACATAGATGAGATAAATATCACATAATAATAATTTTAATATTTACTCTACATATCCATATAAGTACAAATACTCTAGTGATTGCACATACTAAATGATAAACTCTTAAGTAACTCCATACTTACATGACACCTACTACATACTCAAATATTTACAACATTTTAAACTATTTACATGGTACTTGAATTAATATTGCAAGGTACTAAGTTTTCCGAATATTTGGGAACAAGGACGAACATTGAAGCTAAAGCTAGAGCTATGTGGAGAGGCCTTCAAATGATTCAAGACTTAGAAGGCAATTTTATTGTAGAAGGAGACTCTATGCATGTTATAAATCTCCTTAATAATGGGAAAACACCTCCTTTGAGGATTAAAACAATTGTTGAAGAGTCTAGGATCCTTTTCCAGAGAAGACATGACAAAAAAACCCAACATGTCTTTTGGGAAGCTAACAAAGTTGCTGATAAGCTAGCCAATTTGGGTGTCGATGGTGATAGAATTTTCAAATGGGAACACGGTATCCAAATTTAAGTAGAGGAGATTATTCAACAAGAATTCCAAGAATGATAGTCGAATTTACCAATAGGGAAGGCACTGTAAGTTCGAATGCTATGAGTATTCCCGTATTTTTTTTGAAATGGACTCATAATAAAAATTATCCGAGCTGTCAGTCTTGGTCGATGCTGCTTGGAAATACCACAAAGACTAATGAGGACAGTAACATGTCAGATAACATGGCTCCTATTCATATTAGTAATTTTATGTTGGTTGATAATCATAGGGTAGGAAAGAAACGACAATATAGGACTTCGAACTAGAGCCACATGGACCACCAGATAGTCACCGCCATAAATCTAGCCAACAGGTTCACTTCTCCAAGGCTGATTGGCCAAGATAGGATGGGGTCCCAAAGCATTTCATATATGAAAAAAAGCAATTACCAAATAATTATTAAGAGTAACTATAAATATAAAGCTTGTGGGAGTTTTTTTCAGTACTCTGCTATGTGTGTCTGCAGCTTGTTGTTTCTCCACTATTTCAAGGAAGGGATCTGTGTCTGTTTATTTTTTTGTAATTATGATGCAGGTGTGTTTTCTCGGGGTATACCCAAAATGTTGTATGGAAAGTTTATTTTTGATAACAAGCTATGTGCCTTACCGGATGTAATGGCTTTGGCAGCATGTAGATTTTACATATATAGGATCCTTAGTAAGGACATGTTCATCAACAACCCTGGGCTGATTTTTGTAAAAGATTTTGGGTCAACCTGTAAAACCCGGTATTAATGCTATAGTATCTTATCTACCAAAAAAAATGTAATACATTCAAAACCTCTCATATTAAATTATTTTGTGCTTTTTTAAAAATATATGCGAGTTTATATTTAGTAGAAATATATTTTATATGAAGATGATGATATAGGACATGATCTATAATAGAGGGACATTAAGCTTCAATATGTTTTGTCCTTTCATGAAACATAGGATTTTTAATTAAAATTTTAACTTCTTGATTATCATAATTTAATATTGTAGGAATTCTTTTGATCCCAATATCTATATAATGTATTGTAACCAAATTGTTTTACATATAACATCTCTTGTAGCACGATACTCTACTAGTGTTGATGAAAGAGTTATTGCATGTTATTTCTTACTATACCATGAAATAGGTCCTGATATAAGATAAAATACATAGCCTTTTGTTTGTTTTTTATCATCTATTGAACCTACATAGTCCGAGTTTAAATATTCTTGTAAATAGAAATAATTATTTTTCTTGTACTCCAAACAATATTTTATGGTATTGTTGACATAATGTAGTATATTTTTTTCCACTTTCTAGTGGATTTCCTTAGGATCTTGTATAAATTTGGAGAGAAAATTTATAGAAAAAACAATATCTATTTTGGTATTTGTTAAGTAGAGAAGACCTTTGAATAGTTGACGATACATAGTAGCAAGTTTTTTTGGAGATTCATCATATCTGAGTCAATGTGATAATATTTTATTTTTGATAAATGTTTAGGCCAAGACTAATTTAGGAGTCCCAAATCTATCATTTCAAATTCTTTTGTCAAATCATTTTTTCACACTATCTATTAGTGTTTTTGGACTTCCTATAACTATTTGATTAACATATACTATACAAATTATTATTTCAAATCCAATTTTTTTGATATAAATATTTGAATCAAATGTGCTTTTTTTAAAGTCATGTTATAGTAGATGATCTTTTAATTTTGATATAACATGCTATAAGGGCTTGTTTCAAATCATATAGTGATTTTTTCAATTTACAAACTTTTTGTTCTTTTCTCTCAACATTAAATCCTTTTGGTTGATTCATGTATACTTATAATTCAATATCACCATTAAGAAATGAACTTTTAATATCCATTTTATGTATTTTCCAAACAAACTGAGCTCCTAGTGCACAAATTGTATGAATAATAGTCATTTTCCCTATAGGTGTAAATTTTTCTTCATAGTTGATTCCTTCTATTTGGTCATAACCTTTTGCAATTAGTTGTACCTTATATTTATCAATAGAACCATCGAACTTGTATTTTGTCTTGTAAATCCACTTACATATTTTTTCCTTTCCTTTTGGTAGATCAACTAAATCCCATGTTTTATTCTTTATTAGTGTTATATATTTTAATTCCATTGTTACATCCAATTCTAGTTGTATTATTGCATATTGCATTGATATTGGTTCTGTTACTAAGCTCATTAGTCCCATATTTGTTCTTTCTCTTGTCATACTAGAAGTTTAAGGTCTTATAGTGGTAATATTTGATAGTATTTTTAGTTTTGAGTCTTTAATAGTTCTTGTATACCAATTTACCTCCTTTTTTTGTGATGAGAATATGAATTATGAATCCTCAACTAGTTCATTAAGTGTTTATGATTCTTCTTATATAGGTTCTTGTTTATTTGGTTTAATATCTAAGACACAAATTGTATTGTCCTTTGGATGTTCAATATATGCTTTGTATTCTTCATCAAGTACCACATATCTGCTCACAAAGATATTATGTGATTGGATCAATTATTATAACCTTTTTAGGCATCATCATATTCAATAAATATGCTATATAATATTTTTATATCTAATTTTGTTCTTTTTTATTTTGAAATGTGCATGTATGCTTTACGTAAAAAAAATTTCAAGTGTGCTACTAAAGGTTTTCATTTTGACCAATCTTCTTTAGGAGTACTATTTCTAAGAATTCTTGTGGGAGATTTATTTTGAATGTATATTGTAGCACTAATATTATTTCCCCAATATTTATTACCAATATTTGCTTCTTTAAGAATAAAACATACCATTTCCATAATAGAATGATTTCTCAATTCTGTATACCATTTTGTTGTGGTGTATAAGTTGTAGTAAGTTGTATTTTATACCATTTTGTATTAAAAATTATTCAATTACTTTAGATAAATATTCACCAACCCTATTTAAGTGAAAAAATTTTATTGATCATATAGTTTCTATTTCTATAAGTGTTTTGAACTATTTAGAATATATAAAATCTTCATATTTAAACTTCAAGAAGTAAACTCACATTTTTCAAGAATAGTCATAAAAAGTAGCAAAAAATATGTCCTTTGATACAGGTTTCCATTGGTCCAATAAGTTTGTATGTACTATTTCTAGTAATTCCTTGGCTCTATGTAGTCTTAATTCAAATGGTACCTTATGTTGTTTTTTCGATAGGCATGTAATCTTAATTCAAATGGTACCTTATGTTGGTACCTTATGGTTGCCATGTTATATTGGGTAAACCTACTACCATTTGATATATGTTCAATTTATTTAAGGATTATGCTCTGCTATAACCTAACCTATTATGCCAAAGGTTTCTTATTTTTTATGTTCTTACTGATAGATCAATATTTGATGAAGTATCAAGTTCAAATAGACCATTTATGAAGGATCCAGTAGTTATAAAATTTTCTTGTCTAGTGATGACACATTTATTTATTTTTTCAATAATTTTGAGTTCAAGCATTTATATTTTGATCTAACATCTAAGATATTGATAGTAGATTTGTAATTAAATTTGGCACATATAACACATATTTTAACCATGCATTTTCCATTAGATAATTTGATTGATACAATTCTTGTACATTTGGCCTCATTTATTTTATCATCTATATTTGCAACTTGATTTTCATGTTTTTCTTGAAAAGAAATAAACCATTATTTTTTTCTAGTCATATGTCTACTTGCCCCTGAATAAATGTACCAATAATTACTTTATGATTTTATTGTCATATACTTTTTCAAACA
Source organism: Wollemia nobilis (assembly GCA_028583015.1). NCBI lineage: Eukaryota > Viridiplantae > Streptophyta > Pinopsida > Araucariales > Araucariaceae > Wollemia > Wollemia nobilis. The sequence goes on from JAQPPZ010008160.1 coordinate 30,700, forward strand.
TTTATTTTGAATTTACATTCTCATTTTCCTATGGAAAAATACGATAGGCTGATCCACTTGACCATGTTGTTTTTTGTGACAAGAATATTCAAACATGTGAGACATTGTAGGGGAAGTTGCCATCATTTGAAGAGACCTTGATCTATTTTGATTCTTTGAGTTTTCTATAATTAATTTCCTTCATTGTTGAAATCCTTTTAACTCCAAAATTTTAGAGAAATTTCCTTCTTCAATTTTCTTCAATAAATTAATTTCCTTTGTTTTTGACAACCTTATTTCTCTCAAATTCAATATTTTTAAAACTTCAAAAATTTATTCTTATCCTTTTTTATTTCCTTTATTAAATTTAATATTCTTCTTCTTAATATCAAATTTCTCAATAAACTGTATATTTTTCTTTCAAATATATTAATAATCACATAAATATTATTTTCTTAAAATATTTATTTTATTCAATATCAAATTCTCCTTATAAATTTTACCCATTATTCTTCTTTAATTAGTTTCTCCTTTTCCAAAATAATTTTTTTTTCTTAACCAGTGCTTTCCCATTATATTTCAATCAAATAATATCCACCAAATAGATCAATAAAGGTATATAAGGTACCTCAAAGTACAATTTTTTTTTAAGAGAAAAACCCCTTGCGGAGCCACCTTGGTCTGAGAAACCACAAACAAGGGGTTCTACACCATCAAATTCAGTCAGGGGTCGCACCTGACCTTGCCCGCACCAAATTATCATTGGATTTTAGATACCCAATTCAGCTTTTTGGTAGGGTGGAGATTTGAACCTGGGACCTCCCTTGGAGGATTGCCCTCTCCTCTCCAACTCACCTACAACACCTGGGTAAAACTAATTTATAGTGGAAAACATCCCTTTCGAGGTGCCACTTTCAACAGGTTGGGCATAGGAGGAATGAAGCCTTGTCGGCCTCAACCAGCACATAAGACATTCCTAAATTTACCATATATTTGTAGGATGGATAGAAGGGGAATGGAACCTGGGTCGGCCTCTACCATCACCCAATGCATTTACCACTGCACCACAACAAGCAGATAAAAATAATTTATAGTGGAAAACACCCCTTTCGGGGTGCCACTTTCAACAGGTGTGGCATAGGAGGAATGGAGCCTTGTCGGCCTCTACCAGCACATAGGACATTCCTAACTATACCATGTATCTGTAGGATGGAGACAAGGGGAATGGAACCTGGGTTGGCCTCTACCAACACCCAGGGCATTTACCACTACACCACAACAAGCAGATTACCTCAAAGTACAATTAACCTATTGTTATACTTTGGATATTAAACTATGTATGCAATATTCTAGTTTCCCATAGGAATCATATGTTATAAATTTTACTATCTCCTATTCACTAGCACATTTTTCTCTTGATGTCAAATTCATATGAGCTCTCCCTTCATCACTGTTGCAATCAAAGTTTATGTTGGACCTCAAATATTGCATGTAATTCTCCATGCATTACAATTTTTATGATATTGTTATTATTACATCTTGCGATGTTCTACTTGCTTATGACCTATCTTGCGCACTCTACTTAGTATGATTCTACAACTTTAACTTTTGTAGGATCTATTCCCTATTTTGAATCTTCTAGAAAAATATTCTATGTGTATTCTTCCTTCTTGCACTTTTGTTTCTTCTTCTTGAATATCTACTTCATAATGCTTTTCTCTATGTTTTTTACCTGCTTGTTCTTTCATTTCTTCTCCTTGAATTTTTCCTTCAAAATTATCTTCTTGAAGGTGTCTAAAATCCTTATTGACTTCTCTACTTGCACTCCCTATTTCTTGTGTCTGCACTCTTATAAATCATTCACTTTTAAATTCAATATTTTCTTATTTAATAATATTTTGAATCACTCTTCTCTATTTCACCAAGAACTTTCAAATTTATTCTCTCTCACTCCCATGCAACTCTTATACCACTATTAAAAGTCCAACTATATTCTCATAAGATCTCACAAAATATTAAAGATAAAATTTTCACACAAAAATTCAACAATAGCTCACTAAAAATATTATTGATAAAAATAACTACTTAATCATTACAATACATTGTAATGCAAAGTTTATTCTCAAATATATTTATTTTTTTGAATAATAAAATGTTGTACTTGGGTCCCCTACCCTTGAAATGTTATAAATATCTTATTTAGAGCTTGAGATTTTACAAATAGATACACTTCTCATATCAATTGAGATGCTATAGCTAAAAACCTACATCATATTACATAAAATTTTTGAATTCTTGATTTTCATTTTCTTGATCTTTTCAATTTTTTGTATGAATATAAATATCCTATAATTTAGCATACTTCTTGAAATTTTACTATAACAACCTTCACAATACAAAACTTCACCTCTACTATCTATGCATTGCATCTTAGTAGAGTAATATTTCAAAAAAATCCCACTATCATAGTCCACTTTACCAAATATGGATTGCTAGTTTCATTCCTGAAAGACAAGTGCAACCATAAAAATTGTAATAAATAGTCTGTATATGAAAATAAATTATTGTTACAAAATAAAGCTGATATTACTAATGGAAACCATTAAATTAAATCTTAATCATTAATTGATTCAGGAAATCAATATTTACTTGTCAACTTCCACTAAATGTACTACTTCCTCTAACTATGGAAAAGAGAATTTAACTTCAACATCCTCAATCAAACCCCTCTATTGGATAGCCTGTATGCACATTTTTTTCTTTCCCTTAATATATGTGTAAACCCTATTTCTTAAAATTCTTTAACAAGATATTGAATTTCCACAATTATCTCTTGTATGTTCCATGGATCCTTGACTTTCCTCAAAATTACATTTATTACTATGAGAGAATAACCTTCCTTCCATATTCTATTCCACTTAATTTTTTTACATATTTTAACCCTTCTATACCCACCCAAGCTTCAACTTCATAATTTGTCTTAAATTCACTATTGAAAGCGTAATGAGATAAAATATTTACTCCATTGTTTCTAATTATTACTCCTCCTGTTGGTCCTACATTTATTTTGGATGCTCCATCAAAATTCAATTTAACCCACTCCACATCTACTGGTTTTCACTTTATATTATTTATCTTCTTTTTGCACCTCTTCTATCCAACATAATAATTCCATTTAATGACTTGAATCCATCTATCAAGGCTCTTTGCTTCCATATTAGGGATTGGATGAATTTATAGGGTTGGTTTAGACTCCTCTATGGCTAAACATATCTTACTTTTCATTACCTCTAAATTCCTTTCCTTTCCTTTAAATATTCTTCTATTCCTTTCTATCCATATAGTCCAAAGTATTATAACTTTTTATATATCCCATATTGTCTATAAAGGCTCACTTTTATAAGTGCTCTATCATTTATTTAACCAATATTCATTTTTTCTATTCATCACCATGAATCTACAAAACATATTAATAATCCATTGCCATATATTCCAGACTATTGAGCAATGTCCCAATATATGGTCTATATTCTCCTCCTTATTTTTACAAAGAACACATTGAGAGCATCTATGAAAATCCCTTTTCATAAGGTTATCCTAGGATAGAATTCTTCTATGAACTACTAGCCAATCAAACATTTTGAATTTAGGAATACTTGGTCTATCCCAAATATCTCTCCATATTCTAGTGATATTATTATTTTGTTGTTTTTGTACATTATATCCACTTCTTTTTGTGTATTCCCCTGAGCTATTCAACTCCTAAATAAATTTAGCCTTGGATCCCCTCATAATAATCATAGTTGTTATATTTCTATTCAATTGCCTCCTAACATCAATATCTTGTATACTTGTAAAAAATCTTTTTTCTATTTTTATCTTCCTTCCTAATCCTTGTACAAAATATTTGAAACTCTATCACCATATTTGTCTTAAGCGATCTCATCCAAGGTTTCAAAATTAAATCTAAATTGAGTGGTTTTTTTCATACCAAGTATCCATACAAATATATATTTCTTCTCCAGTTCTCACCATCCATATTAAACCTTTAATAATAAGACCAATAGATTTTTTAAAACAATTCCAAATAGCAAAACCATTTTATAGAGAGAATGTAGTAAATATTAAACTTGGATTATTGGGATCAACATACATAGGATAATTCTTGCTCATTGTATTTGACTCTCTTTGTACAATCTCTAGATTACTTTTCTATATGTAAGAACTCTTAAACCAAGACCTCCCCTAGTTGTATCATCACACACATTGCTTCATTTCATCGAAGGAAATTTCCTTTTATCATGTAAACTTGACCATAAAAATGATCATATAATATAATTTAAAAAAATTCAACTAATTTTGGCATAGAATACAATGACATATAATATGTTGGAATGGCCTGTAAGAGTAACTTAATTAAATGCACTTTTCCTACTAACAATAACCATATATATTTCCAAACTAGAAGTTTATGCTAAACTTTACTAATAACTAGATTTCATAAGTCTATCCTCATTATCCCCTCAAATAAATGTATTCCTAGATAATTTGTTGGAAAATTTACCTCCATTTGAATTAACTTACAAATTCTTACTTTGATATTAGTTGAAGTGTTAAGGAAGTAAATTTTGGATTTTGTCCTATTAACTTTTTGCCCTAAAGCTCTTTTGTATTTTTTTTTAAGTTATTCAAAGCTCTGGCCTCATTTATTCTTGCCCTTCCCAAAAGGGTTGTATCATATAAAAAATGTTTATAGGTGATGTTTTTGATGTTATTACTAACATTAAATCCACTTATAAGCCCATATTTGTAAGTCTTCTTTAAGTCCCTACTCAAAACCTCTGCCATAATAATGAACAAATAGGGAGATAAAGGATATCCTTATCTAAGGCCTCTATTGGATTTAAAATATTCTATTACTAACCCATTGACAAAAATTGAATAAGAAACTATAGAGACACAAGATTTAATTCATCTAACCAATTTTTTCTAGAAATCCAAACTTTTTTAAAATAGCAAAAAGAAAATCCCATTTAACCCTATCATAGGCTTTACTCATGTCAAGTTTTAAGATCATTGATTTCTCTTTTCTTAAGTTGTTGAATGTTTAACTTCATGAAATACTGTGATCCCATTCAGAATTTATCCCCCTTTCACAAAACCTTCATGCTCTTTTAAAATTATTTTTTATAAAAATGTTCTTAATCAATTTACCATCACTTTGGAGATAATGTTATATGCCATATTGCATAGGTTTATGGATCTAAAAGAATAAAAATTAAACATCCTTCTTTTTTGGAATAGGGTAAGATATATTGTATTTATTTATAAGGTATTTATTGTTTTACCCTAGACTATTCCACTACCACCAACAAAGAATCGTTCACTATATCCTAATTATATTAGTAAAAAGTTGTAGAGAGCCCACATGGACCTAGGGATTTATCCTTATTAAAAGAGTAAAGACCAAAATGAGCTTCTTCTAGAGTAATAGGCTTCATATGTTTCCTATTATCTTCATTCGTTATAACTAAAGGAACATCTTGAAGAAGTTTATCATTAATAACTTCAATCTCCTTTGATCTTAGAACATTCTAATAAAAATACTTTACCCATTTTCTAATTTCACTCTATATTCAATCTAAACCCCTTATTTTGATTTAATTATACTAATTCTAGATGTTGATCTCTATACTATAGCCATATTATGAAAATATATATATATTTTTCTCCTTATTTTAACCACGTATGTCTTGATTTTAATCTTTAGAATTTCTCTTCCTTACTCAAAATATTATGATATTCACTAATTAATTCCCTTTCCTCTGAGTTTGAATTATTATGATCACCTTTTTGGAATTTGAAAGTTTATATTTTAGCTCTTCTTTCTTCTAAAAAATATTTCCAAAGTGTTCTTGTTCCATTATTTTAATCTAGATGTCATAGATTTAATTTGATTTAGAAGAGCATACAACCCATAATTACATAATAAATTCCATGTTTGAGCTATCATATCAATAATACTGAGGATGGTCTTCCCACATATACTCATATTTAAAATATGAATTTTTTTTTTCACCTACCACCATTTTAACTTTTTAATGGCCAGTTATTTGAACCAATCCTTGTTAAGGTATTAATTTTAGCATAAGTTCCTTCATCTAGCCAATTATCAGAGAGTATGTATCTATCTAATATTTATACTATTAGCTTCTAGCTTCTCCTTTTGTTAGTCCAAGTCTAGTTGTCTTCTCAAAAATCAACCTCCCATAGATTATTGTTTTGAATAAAAGCTAAGAAATATCTCATACTTTGGGTTAATTTCCTAATTGCCCCAATTTTTTCATTCAACTTGGTTATGTCATTAAAATATCCTATAATAATGAATTGGATTTCTTAGTATTTACTTCTCATAAAGGCTTCAATCCCACTCCAAAATTCTAATCTACTTGACTAAGTTGTAGGTCCATAAACATTAATAAGGATGAAATAATAATATGTAAAGTAGCAAGTGACTTAAGAGACTATCCAATGCCTAGTTTTATAAATGGTTACACAATAGGTTCTATAAGTATTTTGACAAGTTAGAATCCCCCCTACTACTCCTTTAGAATCCATAGCATCCTATTCACGTATTAACCATACTAATTTCATAGTTTTTGAAACATATTTTGGCATTTTTGTTTCATGGATACAAAGAATATTAGACTTATTACTTAAACATAGGTCCCTAATACAACTATGCATTGAGAGGGAATTAGCACCCCTTATATTCTATGATATGACAATCATGTCTCATTAGTGGATTTTGGGCCCACCTACATATTATCAATATCAATCTGTTGTTTCGTAAATATAAGTTCAACCAACATAATTTGTGTTTCTTTCTCTATGTTTGCTCTTACTTCCTTAGATATTGCTTGATAATTTAAGGATTTTTTTTGCCTTGTCTATATCAAGAGTAGATCTTATTATTCTATTCCTCAATAAGCTTTCACAATTTTATTTTTCATCATATTTATCCTCTCCTAGATCTTGTACTACTCCAAATTTTTTGCATCCTTACCTTCAAGCTATAGGATCCATGCCCAGAAGGGGGATACGAGAAGGATGGGACAATACCTCATACTGAGAGGCCCTTTGAAGGTCGTGCCTCTCGGGGGAGGGGTATAAGGGTGAATTTTTTATGGATGGTGGGGTTCACTAGGAAACTTTGAGTGGCAGTTTCCATGCCTAGGTTGAGAATGTGTTTGATGTGTTCATTTTGTATTTTAATCATTCATATCCCTAAGTTGGCCAGAATGAATCTAAGATATTCTATATGAAAATGCTGATTTATATGAATATAGAAAGTAGGAATGAATCCTAAGTGTAAAGTCTATACAAAATGAGAAAGAATGCACCTAATTTTGGATGTCTAATGAATATTCTGCAGCTTGTAAGAGTCTAGATCATCCCGAATATGATAGGATCATCTACAATTGCATAGAATCATCCTAGATTATAGTTGATCATCTGAGATTAGACAAGATCATCATCGATCTGACGAATTTGTCAGACGAATCTTTCAGAAACCTGCAATCACAAAAATAGACACCAAAAACCAAAAATGCTACTATAAGAAAAATGCAAAATGATAGAAATGATAGTATAAATGCCTAACTGATAAATCTGGATAGCAAATTAAAGGAAATGCATTATTTTAATAACTTATTTTAACTTTATCATGCATTTATGTTGAATGAGGTGAACTCCAGGATGCAGAATGAAAATAAATCAAACTAATGCATAGTAAAATAAAGAAAACGAATGAGGAATGCAAACTCAGGGCTCTGGTTGCCCCCAATCTGAACTGCAGTCGATATCACCTCCAATCATACGAGATCTTTGCCGATCTGTGATAGGATCATCCAAAATCATCTGGAATTGCTTGCGACGATCCGAGCTTTCTCCAACTGAAGCACAATGAAAACCTGTAATGAAAACTTAAAACTATGAGTGCAAACAATGGTGGATAGGATGTCTTGACACAACAAAACTAAATGGTAGGGAAAATCAATCAGGGAATCATGGGATCAGCCAACCATGGGGATAAACTGAGAAAATCCCAGTTTATATAGGATTAGGGGGAGGTTAGGAGGTTGGGGACCATCCCAATCTAGGAGATCCTCAGCGTAGGAATCTCCAACTGCGTAGACACACTTCTACCCAAGTTGTAGAGGCTGTTGAAATATAATCTAATTATGAAAATTCAATTTTGGGATGAAATCGTCTAGATGTTCTGTTATAGATGAATTCATCTTGATTTCATCTAATCGGTGATGATATCATCCAATGGTAAAAAAAACTCCTAAAAATGGCACGAAAAATGGGGTGAGTGATTAATGGGCATTTTTGGGGTTAAAATTCAAATTTTTATCTTTTTACTAAGGTTTTAACTATGCCAATTTTAGGGTGCTACATTTTTCCCCCTCTTTAGCGATTTTTCTGAAGAAAATGCATTAAAGACGAGTTCTTCCCCTTTTATGAGAAAGCAAAAATTTACTCAATTTTCTAGATGACAATTCTAGGTTGAATCGTACAACTGCTTACTATGGTGCCCCCTCCGAGGTTTTACCCAAATCGAACGTTTGAGGTAAAAACACGAAAAAGCAAAATTTTAAAAAATGTTGTTGTTTTTAAATAAAATTAAGAAAAATAGGGTAAAACCCTAATTCATTTTTACTGTTCATTTTCACTATTTTTAGAGCTCTGCAAGCAAAATGGTAGAAACAATGCACAGATCGACAGAGGTCCGGTGTGGGTTGTGGGTAAGGATCTAAACCTAGTGAATTATGTTTTTAATTTGATTTGTGTAATTTTTTATTTAAATTTTGACTATTTTGGGGCATCGTGGCCGTTTTTAGGCCGTCGACGACGTCGAGATGAAATCGTCCCAATTTCATCGAAATCGTCCCTAGATCATTGATTTCTTCTAGGGGCGAAATCGATGGAATAGGGGTGATCCCGTACAACAAGGGGAGATCCCCAAGTTTTGAAATCGGAGACGATTTCATCCTACCAAGGACGATTTGACTCAATTTAGGACGATATCATCCGATGGTGGACGATATCATTATTTTTTTAGAAGATTAAATTAATTTAACTGATTTTAATGATTATATATTGATGATTTTTATTGTTTGATTGTTTATTTTGCAGAGGGGATTACTAAAAATTTAGGAGTGGAAATATGGGGGACTCAGAGATGATGTAGCCACACTTGACCAGGCAGAGCAAGACCGACTGGCAAAGGTCAAACTACAACATGTGGCAAAGATTCCACAAATACCTACAAACATGGGGCTACTGATAGCCCTAACAGAGAGGTGGTATCTGGGATCATCTTGTTTTTTATTATCGATAGGGGAGATGGCTACCACTCTAGAGAACATATGGAGGATATTGACGATCCCCATACAAGGGAGGTTTATGACTCCTACGGCCAATCAAGGCCATGCCATGATGTGCCTATGCGAAGATCCTAGCTTCACCCTAGAGAAGGGCAAGGTGAACATTGAGACATTATGACAGATGCCTGGGGTGTCTCGATTGACTCAAGTTTTGGCAGGGGTAGTAGGTGGCTTGCTAGTATGCCATCATAGTGGATGCAGGTTGCCATGGCTGCTCTCAAATGTGGTCTGTGATATGAGAGACCACGATTATAGATTTTCTTGGGGTAGCTTTATGCTATGTCGCTTATATAGGATCCTATATGGGGTCGTATACAAGGGAGGTCGATGTCTGGTTTTGACATCGCTACTACAAGTTTGGTGTTGGGAGCACATTGCGATACGGAGGCCGGTAGGGCTTCCACTGATAGGGGTTGACTGGGAGAGACCTCGGGTTTTCTATTGGTGGCTCCAAAGAGGGTCATAATGATGGATAGATCTACCAATGTCTCGGAGGTTGCTAGATGACCTCATCCTAGACCAGATCACCTGGATGCCATGGAGAGAGCATCCAAGGTGGGGAGAGGATGGATAGGAGCTAGCTCGCATCAGGCGATTCTTCTGGCTGAGGATGGAGCGGGGAGAGGTAGAGCTCCACAGTTATGACCAAGTTTTATGGTAGTTCAGTCTACAACAAGGGATCCCTTCTCTCATGGATTACGAGTACTCTTGGAATATTTGAGATAGTACTACATTGAGTGGGGCTCTAGATATGTAGCGATTTTGGACTAGTAATTAGGTTTGGTTGTTGACCATATTTATTAGTGTGCACTAATATAAACAAAAAAAACTTTAATGCTCTTATTTAATTTTCATAATTGATATTAAAATTTTAAATTGTTATAAGGCTGGTTGAACAAAAATATTTAGGACTCATATGGTATTTGCATTAGGTTCACCAAAAAATATAAGAGTGGAAAAGTAGGATTTCCATGAAGCATGTTTTTGGGCCCTCTTCCTCTCCTACTTTCAAATAGATATTATCGTAGATGTATTTTTATTTGGGAGTGTCTAAGTTTGATTGATTTGTTGAAGAACATGACCTAGGTATCTTTCCTATATTTTTGCATACTTTTATCTCTTCTATTTAAACTAAAAGAAACGAATAAAACACTAATCAATCCTAAGAAAACAAAAAAAACAAGATGCAAGCAAAAATACATGCACCTTTAAATTAATGTTGATAGGAAATTAAGAAAATATTTCCTTTTTCTTTTCTAGCAAGTGATCAATAGGTTTCATGTAGCACATATGTTGCAACAAATAATCCAAATTTAGGATTATATTGTAAATTCTCCTAAGTATAAATGTGAATAATAAAATTAGGTATCTAAGCTTTAATATGAATTAAAATAAATAGGTATTTAATTTATATTTATTAATATGTATATATATACCTAGGTTAGACTAATATATATTAAAGTATTTGGATAAAATAAATATATACATATATATTTTAGCCTTTTTATCGTAAAGAAATACCTTTACACCTCAAATTGACCATGTTTAACAACAAAATGTAAAGCTGTTTTAGAGTCTTTACCACGAACATTGATGCAATTGGACGTTATTTGGACAAACTCCTTCAGTATATCGTGTCGGCCTTCCTTAGAGTCTACCTCCTCAAGGTCTCCAATTTTAACGGCTGTGTGCAGCCCAGTGCCAGTATTGGCATGTTCAGGAGGGCTCTCAATGGCTACTACGGAATAGTTATTGGTGCCACTAAGAGAACCGGTGCCTTGTTCATGGTCAATTGGCCTACTCATTCTCCTCTCTTTATTTCAGCCTTTTAACTGCCTCCCTCGTTCACTACGCATCTTTTCTGTCGCTCTTTCAAATTTATGGCATTAACATATGCATCCCATCATCGAACCTCTAGATCCAAGATGTACTTCTTGCTTTCTTCGTCGAAAATAATGGGGTGCCTTTCTTCTCAATGTCCCAATCATACGTACTTCCGCTTTTCTTCGTCGAAAATCATGGGGTGCCTTTCTTCTCAATGCCCCCAATGTCCCAATTATTTTTTTTTATAAAGATAGTACAGTGGTTAGGATTTTAGTTTTTAAAGAAGGTTCAGGTTTAAACTATAACCATTTTTTATCAAAAAGAAGATAGGTTGATTGTAGCAGCTCCAGTTGGCAATGTTATGAAGGGTTGAGGCCCTTTTTCTAATCGAATGGAGTTAAAGTTTATAGTGGCAGTAGTTGGGGTCTTGTTAACTTTGTCTTGTTGGATGTCTCATCCTTTGCCAAGGAAATACTGTACGGCAAGCACAAGAAGGTAAGAGGAGTGGAGCTCTTCAAGAAGAGGGCAAAGCCCTCCTCGGGGGTATCGAGGGGATTCGGGGGCGGTAGCCATCCCGATCACGCCGAGGGCCTTCTCTGGCAACGCCGGAAAACTTTTTTGCAATTTTTTTTGGAGCGATTTGCGAAGCAAAGCAATTTTCGGGATTCCCACCATTGGTGGGTGGTTGGTGAGTGTGGGTGGTTTAGCCCACGGAGTTGTACCCATTGTATTCTAATACCACATAGTGATTTAGGGTTGTAATAGTTTCCTTTATATTTTATTCTAATGTCCTATTTTTGGGCAAGAAAAAGAATAATAATATCAAGAAGAGAATAATAATATCAAGGAGGAGTGGCTCTTGTTTTGTTGGAGTAGCCCACATCGGGTGAACCAGGGTAAATCTCGTGTGTCATATGTGCATGTTTATTGTGAGTTCTCATTTTTCCTTCTAAGTTATTTAATTCTGCTTTAGTATTCTAGAATAAGTTTCTGTAAATCTCTTCATGTCTAACTCAATGAAATTAAATTTTTTAGTGGTAGTAGTTGGAGTTCTGTTGACTTTGTTCAACCCAATAAAATTAATGTTGATTTTATCTCATCCAATGAGATTAATGTTTATAATGATGGGTGCTTAGGGCTAAACACTCCCCTTTAAGGTTGAGAACACACAACCACATACTCACAACCAAACCTCCAACCGTTGTAGGTGGGACTTGTTGTAAACATTATTAATAAGGTTAAATCATAAAATTTTGGTACCTTTTCAATGAATCCTTGGTTAAATGGTTGGGACAAATAGATGATGTATCCCACACCAAGGTTTATATCTCAACAATGCCAAATAGGTTATATAGCTCAATGTGACTAAAGTTGATGTAAAAGGGAAAAGGTAACCATTTCAACACCCTTAAAAAAATAAACTTATAATTTATATCCTATATATCAAGTACATATGCTAAATTTCGTTTAAAAATCTGAAGTTTGTTTATAGAACTAGATTTTGGTCCTTTTGGACATTTGATATCCTATATATCAAATACTTATGCTAAATTTCATTTACAAAATTATGTTAAATGTCATATTAAAAATGTGAAGTTTGTTTAAAAAACTAGATTTTGGTTGTTTTGGATAATAAAAATTAGAAAGAAATAATAAAAAATATTTTTTTCCCCTTTATAAGAACATCAAACATAAATTACTATGAAAATACAATACCATATTTTGCATTCTATTGTTAAATAAAAGTTCTGATTTGAATGATTCCTTCTTTATTTTTTATGTTAATTATTTAATCTTCCTAAGTGATTTGTTATCTTTATATTTTATAAGAAAAATTAAAAAGTTTAAATTTCTTAAAGTAATCATTGAATATTGGTAGAAAATCACTTTAAAAATTCTAAAATTATTGTTTCTTTTCAAATTATGGCTAAATTTCACATAATCCTTCCAAAATAGAGGAACAGTTTCAATGGTATACCTATCCTTAATATATTTATATAGACACAATTGGGAATAAAATCTTAAAAATATTAAAGGATTGATATCAATAAAAATTTAAGAGTGGACATGAGATTAATAAAGCCAATCATTATATTTAATATTACATATAATATTATAAAATATATATTTTAAATCTATAATAACTATATTTTTATAGAAAACCATAAATATATATACTTTTTGTTTTGTTTCTTTGATTACCTATAAGAGTTTGTTACATCCACTATTTTTAGTAAGTGGTAAGCTCAGGTTTCAAACCACATGCACTGCTCCCAACAAACCTATCAATCTCATTATTGTTGACCTGACATGAGATGGGGACCATCGATCACTTAGGGTTTGTACTATCATCATCAGTTTGGCATGCACTCAAAGGATTTAGAGTAGACTACTACCTTTGCAAAGGGTTGGCTTCCCCCCAAAAGTTTGAACCTAGGTCTCTTCTTGGTAAGTGCCTAGCCACACATGCACTTAGCAATCCACCTAGCCCTTGGGGTTAGAAAACCACAAATAATGAACTATTCAATTTGTTTTAACAAAAAAAATAGCTTAAAGTATTAGTAATATTATATTGACAATAATAATAATAATATAAAAAACACTATAGGATGATTGTATTAGTCAATCATATTGTAATTAAATTAAGTATATGTGATAAGATGATAATTGTAAACTTGATTATGACATTATGAATAATAATTAGATAAAATATAACAAATATATTTACCTTTGTTTTAAACTATAAAACAATAAAAAAATAAGTGTATAATTTAGATACTTAAGTTGTAAGGATCAACTCATAAAATTAGATGAAAATATCAATTGAGATAACTAGATGAAGTATTATAAAATGTATATATTAATAACATCTATAACAAGATGAATGCAATAATTATATAGATATTTTTTCTTCTATTTATTTAGAAAGAATATAAGATATGATCAATAGTTATATATTGACTATCACAAAAAAAAAAAAAATTGTATAAACATATATGGATATATGAGACCAAAAGGATATTTTCGAGTGTGAGTGTTGAAGAATTATTTATGATAAGTGCTCCCACACATCACTATCCTAGAACTTTGATAATATACTATAGTATATATTTTATAATTATTTTATTATAAATTTATTTTAAAAATAAAATATTTAAAAATTAAAGCAAAGGCGAGTGTAACAGTGCTAGGGTAGCGAAGCCAAGTGCAATAGTGATAGGGTAGTGAAGTGCTAGGGTAGTGAAGCTAAGTGCAGTAGTGCTAGGAAAACAAAGGTGAGTGCAGTTTTGAGCAGTGTTAGGGTAGTGAAGGTGAGTGCAATAGTGTTGGGGCAGTGAAGGCGAGCATAGTAGTGCTAGGGTAGAAAATGTGAGTGCAATAGTGCTAGGGCAATGAAGCATAGTGTAATAGTGCTAGGGCATCGAAGATGAGTGGAACATTGAGTAGTGTTAGAGTAGCGAAGGTGAGAGCAACAATGGTAGGGTAGTGAAGGTGAGCAATAGTGGATAAGTGTTAGAGTAGTTTTGAGTAGTGTTAGGGCAATGAAGGTGAGCAATAGTGGAGAAGTGCTAGGGTAGTGCTAAGAAGTCCTAGGGAAGTGAAGGTAAGTAATAATGAAGAAGTGCTAGGATAGTGTTGAGCAATAGTAACATGTGATGGATGCGATGCTCAACGGAATTTTAAATTTGAAGGGGATAAGAACATACTTTTCCAATGAAGGTGATTGTGATCGATGCAAGCCTACTTATGATGATGATGTAGTGGGACCTGTAGGATTCATAGGTGATAAATCTAGGCCCTCTAGAATTTGACCCTGACCCACATATTAGATAACTGAAACCCTCTTTTGCAAAGAAGGTTTGAAAAAATGTAGTTTTTTTTTTCTCTAATTATTTTTTTTATCCCCTCGGTTGGATCATATCCTCTTATCCCAAACCAAGAAGTTTCAAAATTCTAAAGTCTCTCATGAACTCCTTTGCCTCCTTGGAATCATTTTTTCTCATTAGCAAGTTCATAGGCTCTCATCCTGGCATGGAGTCAATTTAAAAGTGGGCTACTTCTAAATGGCTCCCTCAAGAAAATATACAGCTCTTAGCCCTCCCTTGAGTTTTTTTTAGATCAAAATGAACAATACTTTTGACATAAGCCATATTATTTAAAGGGGGCCATGGTTCTATGGTAGGAGAAACCTTTTTCTAAGAAGGTGGGGCACTAACTTCAACATTAAAACCTAATGTATCAACTATGTAGCAATCTAGTTGAGCTTGCTAGGTCTCCCTAGTCATTTCTAGCATGAGGAAGTGTTGTGAGGTATTGCTCGAGGTATTGGAGACCTGGTTGCTTTTGATCTAGCTACTAAAGCTAGATTGAGAATGATATATGCATGTATGTGTGTTATGGCCAATATTGAATCTGAGTTGTTGAATTCAATGGAATTAGTCTCAGACTCATGCAATAGGTACCAAGTTATTGAGTATGAAAATAAATCCACATTTTGTTCAAAATATAAAACACAAGGTCATCTCAAACCCTAGTGTCCATATTTGAAGTAGAAGGAAGTAGACCTTAGAGCCCCTAGAAGAGAATGGCATGGCCCAAGAAAAATTCCTCCTAGCTCAATAGTTTCTACCAAGAATCCTATTATTGCTATTTCAAAAAGCAAGGAAGTCATGTTATACCCTTCACCCAATTATCCTCCTCAACGGGGCCCTTCTAAGCCAGTCCAACATGAATTGATTTTATAAGAGCATGAACCAAAGTAAATGATAATGGACCAAGTCCATATTGTGGATGTTAATGAGTTTGGTAAAGTGATGGTCCAGAATATAAACCCATCTAGTGTAAGAAGTCTATACCAGGTTCTTCGATAAGACTTGGTGATGGATACTTTATCATAACTCCTATAAAATATTACTCACTAAGGATCTAGTCATAGAATAACTATGCTCCCCCAAGAAGCCTAGTGAGGCTCCTATTTAGGAGTCACCAACCTTGCTCAAGTTGAAACAATCACCATGCCTAAGGACAGGCTCTTCGAGCATACGCAATTCCAGATCCAAAACCATAAGTACCTAGGAAGATCAGATGGATGTTGAAGGTAATTGTATGGTAGGTAAACCCTTTAACAAAACATTGAGGATCCATGAGGCAGATTGATAAATTTTTGATCGACTAGAAGGATAGAAAAGATAAACAATGAAAACTTGACACATTTTGTAGCTTGCCTAGTTCTTCAAGTTGGAATAATGGCTCCAAATATCAAAAATAAAGTTGTTATCATGGAATATCAAATGTTTGAATGGACCCTCCAAGCAAATTTTGGTGACACTCAAGAGAGAGGTAAGTCAAGAAACTAATATGGATACTTCTAATGTAGAGGCAATTAAAAAATTAGTTTGGAAGGATGTGGGTTTTACAAAAAAAAATTCCAACGGAGCTTCTAGGGGTCTTCTTTATCAATGGGACCCAAAGAAACTGGATGGATCTATTCTATTTATTTTTGATAGAGTGATTAATATTTTATTTTGTGGTAAATACTTTGGGTAGAGATGGATTATATCTAATATTTATGCCCCTAATACGACCCCTAATAAGAATCTACTATGGGAATCTCTAAGCTCTATGAGAGAAAATTTCAAGGAGGAAGCTTGGATTCTCTCTAGGGACTTCAATACCCCTTTATACCCTTTGGATAAAAAGTGTGGTAGTGATTTTGATTATAAAAGTATGGAGGATTTTATTGTATTTATTAATAATCAAGATCGGATGGATGTGGATTTGAAGGGGTATAAATACACTTGGAGTAATAGGCATTTGGGAAATCAAAATATTCATATTAGGCTGGATAGAGTGTTAATATCCAAGTAAGGTCTTCCAGTGTTCAAATATGCATCCCTTTGATCTCTATCCCCAAAGTGGGGTTTGATCATAATCCTCTATTGTTTGAAAAGTCCCAAGCTCTAGTTTTTTTTCTAGACCCTTGAGGTTTGAGGCTATGTGGTTGCAACATCATGGATTAGAATATAGAATTCTAGAATAGTGGTATCAGGGTTTTTTGGGCCCTCTTATTTCTCAAGTGGGTTTAAAGCTTAAACTTCTTAAAGCTAATATTAAGGTTTGGAACAAGTACATTTTGAGAATGTCTTCTAGAGGAAAAAAGAGTTGGTTGAACAGTTAAAGGAAGTTGAATTAAATTTGGAATCAGGAGAGGTGACTAAAGGGGATAGCCATAGGGAATAAAAACTATTAGTAGATTTCCATAACGTGTTGGTGGATGAAGAAATTTTTTTGTATGAAAAGTCAAGGTCTCTTTGGATCTGTAAAGGTGATATGAACAAAAAAAGTTTTCACACGTCCACCTTAAGGCATAGGAGCAATAATAGGGTTAAAGAAATTATGAAATTAGATGGTGTTATCTTGAAGGATATTATAGAAATAAAGAAATAAGTAGTTGATTTTTTCAAAACCCTCCTTTGATCTAGGGATGATAGGGATATTCAAGCTAAAGAGAGGTTGTTGCACGATGTTCCCATCCTATATTTAGATAATATGAACGAAGACCTCTGTGCTACTTTTTGGGATGAGGAAATTAGGGTCACTCTCTTCTCTATGGGTGGCCAAAAAGCTTTGAAACTGAATGACTTTTCTCCTATTTTCTTTCAGAGGTTCTAGCACATCATTGGTGGTGACATATTTTCAGCTATGAGGGGAATTTAGGAGCCTAATTTAATTATGAGTGATGTAAACTAAAAATTTATAGTTATTATCCTGAATTCAATAGGTGCTAAATATTACTTTTATTTTAGGCCCATTAGCCTTTGTAATACACTTTCTAAATTTCTCACTAAAACTATGGAAAAAAGGCTCAAAGTATACCTTATGATAATTATTGACCATCCTCAAAGTGGATTTGTAGAAAGAAAAAAAAATTGGATGGTGTTATTGTAGTGCATGAGTTGATTCATTATATAGACAAAAGTAGAAGGCTAGGAACGTTTCTCAAACTTGATATGAATAAAGCATACGACTAGATCTCATGGAGTTTTCTGCTTAGAGTTTTGGAAAATTTTGGTTTCAAGACTTGCTAGATTAGATTGGTCATAGCTTGTATATAATTATTAAAATTCTCAATATTAGTTAATGCATCACCAACTAATTACATTAGTGATTGTAGAGGCATTTGTCAAGGGATCCTATGTCTTCGTATGTATTTATTTTATTAGTTGAGTCTTTAGGAAGAGATCTAAAGGCAAATCCTATAGTGGTGGTAATCAAACCTACAACTACCATTGACACGATATCACATCATCAATTTATTGATGACACTTTATTATTCTTTTTATATTCAATTCCTCATGTCAAAGTTGTCAAAGAGATCCTCCAAGACTATGAAAGAGTGGTTAGGAAAAAAGTGAGTTTGAGAAAAAAAAAAGGTTTTCTTCCTGATTACTCCTCCCGATAAGCAAAGAAAAATTAAGGAGATATTGGGATGTGATATTAACTCCCTTCGATTTATCTGGGATTTCCAATGTCCAAAGGGGGGATTAAGACTTCTCTATGGGAACCAATTGTAGAAAGATTTCAAATAAAATGGGTAGGATGGAAAGGGACATTTTTGAGTTAAGTAGGTAAAATTATGCTAGTTAAGTCTACTCTATAGAGCATACCAATGTACTTCCTTTATCTCTTTTTGATTCTAAGAAATATTCTTCAGAAAATTAAACAAATTCAATGATCCTTTATCTGCTATGGTTTTGAGTAGAAGAATAAATTCTTGCTTGTGGCAGGGGATCAGATGTGCAATAGGAAAGAGTTGGGATATATAGGATTAGGAAGAATGCAAACATTAAATAGAGCACTAATAGCTAAATAGGTCTAGATATTGGTTCAAGAATATAATTTTTATTGGGTTAAAATATTGTCAATCAAATATTTAGGTAACATTGGTATTCTTCTCATAGACCCAAGTCTTACCCTTGGCTTAGCATTATGAAGCAACATTGTTAACAACCATTTTAATATCGTAAATGAGGGAAGATGAGTGTTAGGTAATGGGTAGAGCATTAATTTTTAGAAAGATACTTGGGTAGTTGACAGACTGTTAGAATCATATCCTCACCTGAGTCTGGTAAAACCAATAACAAGCTAAGGTTCTGGGTTGGAGGTATGTGACTTCATTATCTCTATTAATGATAGAAATTGCTAGAAATATTTTGTTCTTCTAATATTTCATAGGAAAAAATTTGTGTTAAAATCTCTGATGGACATCCTAAAGTGGATGGTTATTCCTAACCAGGATAGGCCATATAGATTGGTGTGGGGGGTTGAGAAGGACAATTGCTTTTCTATTAAGTCAATCTATCTACTATTAGATGTTCCATTTGATCCCTGGTTTCCCATTAGTAATATCTATATAAATGGTCTTACCCCCAAAGTTAATATTTTCTTTGGTTTGTAGCTGAAGGGAAGTGTCTTACATTGGATAATTTGCATAAAAGGTGATTGGTTATCTTGAATAAATGCTACCTGTGTGGTAATTCTAAAGAATAACCTATGCACTTATTGTCTAATTATCCCTTTTCTTAGTCTATCTTGTCAACTAGAAATTTTGAATGGGAGGAAAGTAATTATTGAAGGGGGTTCCCTCAATATCATTAATATGATCAAAGTTGTTCAGGTCCCTTCTTGGATGATCACGAACGAACTTGTTGAAACCTAAATATATATTTTAACCCTCAAAGTGATTTATATTAAGCATGTTTACAAGGAGGAAAATAGATCGACAAATGTTTTAGCAAAATTGGGACTTCTATAGGAAATATGCACAATTTGGTAGGAGGATTTCCCAAATGGATTAAATCAAATTGACAATAAAATATTGAGGAGATAATTTGTGTTCTCAAATGGCTCTAATATAAGGTAGTAGGGATCCCCTAGGAAATTTTTTGAATGCACGAATTTGTACCTAAAGCATGGCCGAATTTTGAATTTGAATTATAGAAGATTTCATGCAGCAAATAGTTGTTTTTGGTGGACATCCTTTCTGGGGGTCTCTGCTTGACTATGTTTTTTTGATAGGTATAGTCTCCTAGATAAGACATAATGTATTTTTTGGGTTCTAGCTGCTGATAGTGAAAGTTCTAGTGTGTTTATAGTTTTAGTTTGAGTTTGTTTGACTCAGCTATTATGTAGCTTTGTTGTTTGTTTATTTCATGGATCATTTTTTGTATCTCTATATTCCTTGTATCAAATTTGTTTGTTGACCCACCTTTGTAAAAGTTTTGGGGCACATTTCAAAACCCCTTCATCCATATTATAAAAAAAAAATTAAAATATAATTATAAAATTTTATAATTTTAATAGACTAACAACTTTTAAAATGTTATATTATATTTTAATAATCTAAAAAAATTATATCAAAATAAATAAATATTTACTTTTAAATTTATATAATAAAATAATAATACAAATAAACCATTTAAAATAATAAAATAGTCTCATAAATGTTTTTTTATTAAATAAATAAATATTTTGTTTAAGCAATTAAAAAAATCATAATAATAACAAAAACTAGTTAAAAAAATAAACTTGCTAATAACAACAAAAAACATGACTAACAATAATAGAAAAACAATATTAAAAAATAGACATGCTAATAATGGCCAAGTGCTCACCCTTGGTTTGCACTTGATGAGGTTTTGTATGCTATCTCATGACTTTACAATACATAAACTGGACAAACAAATGTTAAAGAAATTTCAAGTAATTTAGAGGTCCATTCAATAAAAATTGCATGATTCTGAATGTTTGAAAAACCAACCATAATTTAGCAGGTTTTGAATACTCTAAGTATCTGCAAGTCCCATAAGAATTTTTATTTTATATGGGTGGCTGAGTGTGAGAGAACATCACAAAGTCACTGGCCTTGTAGTGTTAATTCAAAGTCCTTCCTCCTCTTCTCCTATTTTCTTTTAGTTTGATAAGAAAAATAATATTATAATAGAATATTGTATTGATTGGTTTTAGATTTTTTTTTAGATATTTAAGTTCAAATTATTATATAACATGTGTTTGAGTGATTTTGTTTTAAAATTTTAAACTAAATTTTCTTTGAAAGAAAATAAAATAAAATATTCATAACTTGAGTAAGCTTGAGGGAATGAGAGACACTTTAATTTGAGTCAGATTTTAATTTAAATAAACTTGAGTGGAACAAAATATGAAAAATAACTTTTCTTAACTTGTTGAAGGAACATTAAGTGTCCATTAAAAATGTGGATAGGGTAAACCATTTGTAACCATTCAAGTCAATGAAGCAGAAGCAACAAAGATTTTTTGAGGCCAAGAAATATAAAATAAGTGAAGTGAAATAGACACACATGATAAAAGCATCTAGATAGAAGAGGAAATGGCTTGGTAGAGAACCAATGGTAAGACAGTAGAGGAATCAATATAAGGTGAAGCAATAGGAAAAGAGAAGGAAAAAGATAAGGGTGGAAAACAAATGCAATAAAAGAGATAACCGAGAGATGAGGAAAAATTCTAACATGATATAAGGAGAGGAGGTTCAGAAGCATCCCAAAAGAGAAGAACAAATTTAAGGAGAGGAGGTTCAAAAGTAGCCCTGGAAGACACATCTAGGTACATAGAGAAAGAGAGAAAAAGATATAGGAAATCTAGAAATAAATGCCAAGAGTCATCTTGTCTTGATGCATTAACATCATGTTTTGTATAGCCTATGGATTCCCTTGCAATAATACATGGTATTTGCTTCTTACTCATTGTGTGTGTTGGGGTGATAATTATTTGTATTATTGAATAGCAAATTGTAGACCAATATAAACTTTGGTGCCTATAGGATGTAGTAGAGAGCAAAGACATGTCACTAGAGAGTAATTCACTATCTTAAGGGAAATTATTGTGTGGAACTTTGTCTAGAGAGGGATTTTATTGCATCCTTGGTAAAACTGACATCTTTAAAAATTTGTCCTAGACATTTACCATCGTATAGAAGTATTGAAACGATGTCATCACAATTTTTGTTGTCTTGAGTGAGTAATATTGTTGTATTAATAAAATTTGTGTTATATAATTGATGAAACTTTATCTTTCTATATATACACCATACTATCTAACTAGTTGTTCAATTAGATACAATTGTACAACCAATATATCATACAATTTGGGTTGTCGTACAAAGAAATATCATTATTCAAACCCTTACCAAGTATTATACAATGAATTGAGGAGATTGTACAATGAGTATTGTCATAGAATGAGCATGACCATATGAAGATAATAATATATGATGGGAATTATCATATGAGTAGGAGTATCTGACAATTGAACAATGTAATACAAAGAAAGAGTTCAAACTTGTCTTGTGATATTGAGACCTTGGTTGCACATGTGATTACCGTGTGTCTTAATATCACATATAGAAAGAAAACTTCTAATACTTAAGGTCATAAAGAGAAGGACCCCTTTATCTCATCTACATCATTTGGTATCGTAGCTAGTTGGTCTTTGAGGTTTAACACATTCCAAAGGAAATATGACACAATAGCTAAAATGTTGAGAGGAATCATTGCTCCATTAAATACACTTTAAACTACTCAAAGGAGTGATTTTCATGTAGAATATGTAAGTGATGGTAAATAAGAGGAAGTATACCAACAAGTAGCTTGCAATTATGGACAAGGAGACCCAAAATAAAGATTACTTTAGGCAATTTCTAACATGGGTAGGAAGCCAAGGTTTGAAATCCCCTTATATAATAGAAGTTTAAAACTTGAGGAACTAGTTGATTGGATTGAGAATATGGAGACACATTTTGATTTTGAATAAATAGAAGACCCCAAAAAGGTGATATTTTTCTGTACAAAACTAAAAGGATGTATCTCTTTGTTGTGGGCCATGTTCAAACAAAAATACAAAGGAAAGGAAAATAAGATATTAAAACATGGGATAAAATGGTTATTAAATTGAAGACCAAATTCATCCCATTATATTACTAAATAGGGTAGTTTAGAAGACTCCAAAATATCAAATAAAAGGAACTTGGAGTAAAATAGTATACAGATGAGTTCTATAAATTGACCATAAGGGTATATCATGTTGAATATGATGAGAAGGTGGAAAAATGCATAAATGGACTAAGGTTGTCCATACAAAATGAAACGGGTTTGCTTTGAATAAAAACCATTGAAGAGGCATATCAGTATAAGCTCAAGGTAGAGGAAAAATTATTACACAAGCAAAAAAATAATGCTAGAGAAAGAGAACAATAAAATAATTCTAGAGGGTAAATTTATAAGAAGAAGATATGAGTACTTCTTAAGGTGATTTCAACTAAAGTACTTGAGAAATGAAAGCACGAGGATACGGAAACAAAAAGGAAAGTGCCCAATATGATTCTTATAAAATCAAACTTAACGCTTATAGCCTATGTATTGCAAAGTGTATAAAAGAAAGAGCATAGACGAATTGACACACGATGAAAGCAATATAAAATATGACCCTTTTTATTGATATGCTTCTCAGATTTGTGTTAAAATACGTCCCCTTAATTTTTAGGGGATAGGAGCGTCAAATAAGTTTTTTATCGCATCTATAAACAACAATCCTTCTTCCGCGTGCCCACATATAAGATGGGAAGACCAAAACAGGGATGGGGAGGAGGAAAGTTTGGGAGCCCGGGAGGGGTGGGGGGGTTTTGAGTTGGAATAGGATGGGTAAAAATCGGTTTCCCTCCGGGGGATGTTCGGGTGGGAGAATGTGTATTGTGGGGTGGGAGAGGGGGGGGGGAAAAGGTGCCAAATTGACCTTTGACCCCTCCTTTTGGGAGTGGTTAGGACCACATTTGACCTGGGCTCCCTAGGGGTTGTCAATGCAATCAATGCTTGTTGTCACATCATATTGGTGTTGTTTTGGTTTCTACAAGAAAATGTTCAATCATCAAGAGAACAAGGTGGATTTGGTAGAGGTAGCGATTGTGATTTTTTTGGTAAGTTCTATATATTCTTGGAATAAGTACATGGGGAATTTGAGTGTCCTTGAGCACAATATATTAATGGGAGAGGAAAGAATTCCTGTAATCAAATTGTACAAGTATATGAAGATAATATTGCTTCATTGAAGCACATGCAAGATATAGAACAAGGATAATCCCTTATGATAGAGAGAGTATTGTTGAAACCAACAAAGGAGATGCATGAACCTGAGAAAAGAAGGAACATGTTTAGGACAATGTGTAAATTTGGAGAGAAGTGTTATAAGGTGATTATGGATAGTGAAATTATGGATAATTTAGTGTTTATATACATGGTGAAAAATCTTGGATTCAAGAGGATTGAACACTCAAATCGTATAGATTATCATGGTTGCAAAAAGGATATCAAATTTTGGTAATTAAACATTGTATGCTAGACTTCTAGAACAGTTATTACATGGATGAGATACTATGTGATGTTATGCCTATTATGATTATCATGTATTATTGGATAGACCATGGCAATTTTATAAAAGTATAGTACATTATGGTAGGATGAACACCTACACTATTAATAAGGATGTAAAGAGGTACACATTAATATCATTGAATAACAAATGAAATAAAGTAGACAACAGTGTGCTTGGGTATAGGAAAATAATCCTTGAAGAAAATGAGAAAGGAAACATGATTTACTTTTATAATTGAACCCATTTAAGAAGGAATGATGGAAAAGTTGGATGAAAACACACATGAATTGGATTTGATGGAAGAATATGTAGAGATTATTTTAAAATATTTGTTGGATGGGTTGTTGCCTATAAAGAGCATTGGTCATCACATAGAATTCAATATTGGATTGAGATTACATAATAATCCAACATATAGGATGACACCAAAAGAGAATGAGGATGGAAAGGTAGAAATAAGTAATATAATGAACATGGAGAAGAAGCAAGTGGCCCAAGTCACCAATAGTAGTAATTATGAAGATGACAATGCAGTAATTCCTACTATATATACGGAGAAAGAGAAAGATAAAATAAGTGGTAAAGAGATAGTAGAGGGAGATGAGCCTCATTAGGTCATTGATGGCTATGACAAAGGTCATACTACCATAGTTGATAGTAACAATGATACTTCAAAGTGTGGTTAAGGACAATGTGATCATATTGGGGATGAAGAGTTTAGCGGTTTTGAAAGGCACACCAAAGACATTGATACCAAGTTAATAATAAGAATGAGGTACAATGGTAAATTATTGGGAAGATATGGATAAAGTGTGAAAATTTCCATAATGATGAAAATAAGGCCAAGGAATTAAGGCCTTGGATATACATGTCAAATAGGAAGTAGTGATACTAGATTTGTGAAAATAGATATTAGTACAAAGGATGAAGGTCCTAATATGGGTTGTTGCAATCAATGTGGAATATTTGTACATGTTACAACTAGGTTTTGGAACCTACATCCTTGTGAGAGTTGTGGAGGACATAATCACTCCAAAAGAAGTTGTTGTTACCAAGAATATATAGCCAAAAAAAAAATGTTTAATGTGGTTGGATAGATGTGATGGAATGGGACAAGGTGAAATAAATTTTGAGTGCATTCCATAAGAGGTAATTTTATTCTCAGACAAAGGCAAGGACAAGACAAAAAAGTTGACCTTGTGGAGACAACCAAGCTAAAATAACATTAGCTTGGAACATTTCCTCTTACCTAGAGAGTATGATGTAGGAGCTTCAAGCATTTATTAAAAATTGATGGGGTAAACCAATTGTAACTGTCTAAGTCAAAGAAGCCAACAAATCAAATATGTTTTAAGTCCAAGAAAGATAACATAATAAGTAAAGCAGAATAGACAGACGTGGCAAAAGCATCTAGAAATAAGAGGAAATGACCTAGAGGAGAACCAATGGGAAGAGAGGAGATGAACCAATGAAAGGTAAAGCGGTAGGAAAATAGAAGGGTGGCAAATAAATTCAAGAAAAGAGAGAACTAGGAGATGAGCAAGAAGTCTAAAATGGCATGAAAAGAGGAGGTTTTGAAGAATTTATCTCTCCTCCTTGTGGGTACAACCAAGGTCATTTAATGCTATTTTGTTGCCTTACATGAAGAATGATGGGATGATCTGCTAGTATTTGTTTCCAAAGATCAATAACTACTCGGGGATCAAATTCTAAGGCACGTCGTATCCTCTTCATATAGTCTAGTGTGATTTCTCTTTTACCATTATGGTGTTGGAAATAAATTATAACATAAATATATTTATTCATATTGTTAGCATATATATTTGTTAGTATATTTTTTATTACATTATTTGTTAAATAGGCTGAACCTGTTATTTGTTATAACAGGTTCTATTTCAGCCTCGGATGGTTTCGTAACCTCCGGGCTATTATAGTCCTGAATTGTATTATTTAAACCATCTCCATTATGAATCAAATTGTTGTTTATTCTGACATGGCATCAGAGCCAGTAGCATGAGAAGAGAGGCTAGAGGCGGACGCTGTTTTTCTTGGAGAAAAGAAGTGGAATGACACTGTGATTTTTTTTTCTTCCCGAGCACTGCGTTTTTTTTTTTTTTTAATTTTCCGCACTGTGATTTTTTTAATCACGCCGTCGCGTGATTGTATTTAAAAAAAAAAAAAAAATGCGACGTTTTGCGGAAGGCCCCCCCTCCCTCCTTGGATTGAATTTAAAAAAAAAAAAAATTCTTTGCGGACACTGTCCGCTTCCCCCCGCGATTGGAAAAAAAAAAAAAAAAGTCGCGGCACCCTCCCCCCTCCCTCCCCTTCCCCCCCGTGCTGAGTAGCACGCAGCAGGCGCAGCCAACATCATGCACTGCGTAGCCAACGTGCAATGTCTGCTTGCAGCAAAGTACCGGCGCTATCGCATAGCTGCACGCACGACCAGATCGTAGCGCGCATGCGCAGCGTGCACTGTGTAGCTAGTGCACAGCGCTACATTGCACAGCCAACGTAGCCAGCGTGCAACATGTGCACTACACAGTGTAGGAGACTGTGCAACACAGCAGCCACGTGCACTACGTAGCGCCCAACACAACACGCAGAAGCTACGGTAGCACCCAACGCAGCAAGCAGAAGCTGCGGCAGTGCCCAGGCAGAGGATAGAGTCCGAGGAGGAGGCATAGCCAGGATGAGCTGCGGGCTCGTGTTGAAAGTGGAGGATCCAACTGATCCAAGCGGATCAGCCTGCTAGCTCACCTGGATGTGAGCTATGCGTAGGCTCGGGGAGCCACGAGGTTGCGAGTTCCAATCCTCGCCGGGTATAAGTTTATTTTTTTTATTAAAGTTATTTTTTAATAATTAATATTTTATATTAATTAAATTGTTTTCTAATTATTATTTTTAATTTAATAGAAACTTATTTAACTAATTTGAAATATTTTATTAAAAGTTAAATTTTACTCAAAATTTATAAATTGCTAAAATACCATAAAAAAAATGGATATTGAGAGTATTTTAAAAATAGCAATTGGCAAATTGTAAAAGGTGCATTAAGGCGCCCGACACCTTGTGGGTATTCTGTGCGCATTTTTGTTGTATGTTACATATTTGTTTTGCACTATAACATTAAAAATTAAAATCAAATCACTCCCTAAGTCCCCGAATAATTAAAACCCATCCGTGCAATTATGCAATGCAGATGATCGTAGTGATACCTAGGCAAGCACTTACGAGTAAAGTCGTGATTGTGCTACTGTATTCGTCGCCTAATATAGTTGCTACAACGACGTCTGAGCTTGTTCTCTATAAATCGTCGAGGAGAGATAAGTTTGCCATTTTTGCATTTTTTTACTCCATTCACTACCCTTAATCGCTCTTGTGTTTAGGCATAAATCCCGACGAAGTATTCTTCATAGTTTTTAGGGGAAGTTACGCCCCACGCATGAGAAGAATCTTCTATGGTAGGTGCCATCAACAAGGCAATTCCCTTCAGTCAAGCTATGTCCACGTATCATATGATCTCTAAAAACTCACCTATAGTCCCTCATGTAAGGAAGGGTGATTTGTTGATCTTCTAAATACCTATAGTCCCTCATGTAAGGGCGGGTATTTTGTACGTATAACGTCCTAGAAAAAGGTAACGAGAGGGGACCAATGTGTATAAGGAACCTTCATCATGTACGCAAAACTAATGACCGATCTCATCGGTGAAAGGTCCTAATTACACACCATGGAAAAATAAGATGAAGATCCTAGCAATGGATGATTTATGGGATGTTGTATCTGGAGCAACAACCGAACTCACGTTGTTGGTGTTACGGCTCCATCTAATGCTCAAAGAGACTTGATAAGCTAGACAAGAAAGCAAAAGTGCTCATCTGCTTGTTGTGTCCGATGAAGTCCAACCCCATATGCTGATAGTGCAACTAGTAAAGCGGCAGGGATGCCCATAATACTATATATGAGAGAAAGAATGATTCCACCATTCTATTTCTTCAATCTCAATTACACGATCCGAGCATGAAGCGAGGGTGAGACATTGAATCTTCTGTAGAGTTTTGAATGAAAGCAAAGTTGAATTGGGAGAACCAGTTGAAGACAAGCTCCTTACTTCAGTTGTATTGAGAGCTTTACCCGATTCTTATCGGGTGTTGATTACTTCCCTTCATGTATCACAATGAAAAGTTACTTTTGTAGAATTGGTTAATATGCTTCAAGAGGAGGAAGCACGCCAACTACAAAGAGATGATTCTTCTAATACTACTCTCTACATCAATAGGAAAGGGCAAAACCAGAAGAAGGGTAATTTTCAGAAGGGAGGGAATTCACAAAAGGATTCAAAAGGGAAACAAACTCAACAACCCCAACAAAAAAAGAGATATTGCAAGATCCGTGACAAAGAAGGTCATGATACAAACAGATGTTGGCATAAGAATAAGCAATCAAAATAGAAAGGCCGAAACAAACCACAAAAGAACAAACAACAAGTGAATGTTGTTGTTGAAGAATTTGACACAAATTCTGAGAGAGCTCACAAATTTCTCATGACTACCACAATGTCCAAGCAGACGGATCCTATATGGTATGTTGATTCTGGAGCCAGTAAGCACATGACTGGTGAAAAATCATGGTTTGAGTCTTTGAGGCCAAAGAGGGCAAACCTGTCACTATTGCTGATGATAAAAACTACAAGGTTTAGGGATAAGGCACTATTCAGTAACTCTTCCTTATGGCAAGTGTCGATTGATAAAGTCTCTATGTTCCAGGATTGGCAAACAATTTGTTGTCGATCACACAAATTACGGACAAAGATATGGTTGTGAACTTTAGTGTTAAGGGAGACAATAAGTGTGTCTATTACCAAGAGGGGTAAGAACATGCAGCCGCTCATATAAGCATGGCTTATTTGCCTTAGATACTATCTCTACTCCACATGTTGCCATGACAGCCTCTACAAAGGAGGCAACTTCCCTATGGCACAAGAGATATGGACATTTGAGTTATGGTTACTACTGAGCTAAGTAAGTATGAGATGGTTAAGGGTCTTCCTTTCCTTTCTACCACTACCAGTTGCTCGCTGCTTGGTAGGAAAGCAGCATAGAGTGCCTTTTGAAAAGAGCTCTACTAGAGCAAAGAAACCTCTGGAGTTGGTTCATACTAATTTGTGCGGTCCCTTCACTCCCAAAAGTTGTGGGGGTAAGAGGTATTTTTAGTTATTTGTGGATGATTACTCACGAAATATGTGGGTATTCTTTCTTCAACTGAAATCTGAAGCATTTGGCTTCTTTCAGCAATTCAAGAAATTTGTGAGAAGGAGTCGGGGACTCTATAAAGACCCTCCACTCAGATCGAGGGGGGATTTCACCTCTAAAGAATTTTTGCATTCTTGAAAGAAAATGGGATCACAAGACAGTTAACTACTGCTTATACTCCTTAGAAAAATGGAGTTGCTGAAAGGAGGAATCGTTCCATCATGGAAATGGTCGTTGCATGCTCACAGGAGCTAGACTTGAGCAACTATATTGGGTAGAAGCCGTCACCACAGAGAAGATATCTATTTAATAGGGCACCCACAAAGGCCCTATAAGGAATGACTCCACAGGAAGCATGGAGTGGTAGGAAACCCTCCATTTCTCATCTACGCATTTTTGGGTGTAAAGCTTTCATGCACATACCAAAAGAGAAAAGGAATAAGCTAGATGAGAAGTCATTGAAGTGTATTCTTCTTGGGTATGATGAGCAATCTAAGGGTTATCATTTGATTGATCCATTAACCAAGAAGATTCACATAAGTAGAGATGTTGTTTTTGATGAGGCTTTCACATTAGCAAACACATCAGATGTATACCTAGACCTTGTGGAAACTCAGGTTGTTAAATCTCCTTCATCAAAGGTTGGAGGTTCTTTTAGATCTTCTTCAACACCTAAGAAGAAGAATCCAAAGTTGTATACAAATACAATCAAAGAATCTAAGCTATCTACTCCACCATATTTGACTTTGGATAGGCCTCATACTCGTAGCATGGCTCGATAGGAGAAAGCTGTAACAGAGAATACTGGGGTTGATTATCTGTGTCAGTATTTTAAAGAACTTTCTGTAGATCCAACAAGAGATACAGAAGATATGGATATTGATAGTGATAAGGTGTTTATGTCTTCCATAGATGATATTGAACCTGCATCAGTACAAGTTGCTCTCGGTGAGCCTCAGTGGAAGGCTGCTATGGATGCAGAGTATAAGTCTTTGATGAAAAATAAAACTTGGAAGCTTGTCGATCTGCTGCATGGAAAGAAACCCATTGGTTGCAAATGGGTGTATAAAGTCAAGTACAAAGCAGATGGGACAATTGATAAGCATAAGACCCATCTTGTTGCAAATGGCTATGCTCAAAAGGAAGGCATTGAATACAAGGAAACTTTTGCACCTACTGCTCGGATGACAACAATTAGAGTTATTTGTGCTATGGCAACACAGTTCAGGTGGAAATTTCATCAGATGGATGTCAAAAGTGCCTTTATAAATGGTGATCTCTAAGAAGAAGTCTATATGACTCAGCCAGAAGGATTTGTAGTGGAAGGCCAATAGCAAAAAATTTGCAAATTGGTCAAATCCTTATATGGCCTGAAACAAGCTCCTCGAGCTTGGTATATAAAAATGAACAATCACCTCCTGTAGCATGGTTTTAAGAGATGTCTGTTAGATGCAAACCTCTATTTCAAGAAATAGGGTTCTGAGATAGTGTTGCTTGTACTCTATGTTGATGATCTACTCATTACAGGGAGTTCAAAAACTATGATCTCTACTATCAAAAGAGACTTGTGTCAATATTTTGAGATGTCAGATCTCGGACTTCTCCATTACTGTCTTGGTATGGAATTCAGACAGAAGGAGCACTCCATAAAAGTGTCTCAAAAAAAATATGCCAAGACATTGCTAGAAAAATATCGCATGACTAACTGCAAGCCAATGGCAACTTCGATGGATACTGGACTTCAGTTATCATGATATGATGATTCACCTCAGGTAGATGGTACTCTCTATTGAAATTTGATTGGGAGTCTCATATATCTGACCAATACTAGGCCAGATCTCGTATTTAATGTCAACTATCTTTCGAGGTTCATGCAGGAGCCTAAGACCACTCATTGGAAAGCAGCAAAATGTGTTCTTCACTATGTCCATGGCACAATAGAATATGGCCTAGAATACAAGAGGAACAACAAATTCTTCTTGCAAGGATACACGGACTCCGACTATGCCGGATCATTTGATGATCACAAGTCAACTTCAGGATATATATCTTGGATCCGGTCCCTGTCTCTTAGTACGAGAAGAAGCAATAGGTGGTTGCTATTTCATCACGAGCACGAGCACGAACTAGCGAAGAAGGGCGCGACGACAAGAGGGCACCACCAAACCAACACGTGCGACAACAGAGTTAACCTAGCAAACCACCACAGAAAAAAAATAACACAAGCATTCATTATAGTTCAGATCAAATCAGGATCCACAGCTCAAGGATTCACAAGGACGCACGCAAATAACAAGCCTCGAGAAAAAAAACGGGGGATGTTATACTAAAAAACAAAAAAAAAGGGGGATTTAGTAAATTTTTAGTAATTGTTATATATTGTTAAAGAAGTTATTGTTATAGTTCTATTCAGCTGATGTGAATAACAAAAACATCAGACAGTGTTATACCATATTACGATGATCAACATTCATTTGCAAGTACATATATTATTTCTTACATCATAATCGCATAGGAATGAATCCCTTAGAAGTCATTAAAGTAATAGGATAACGAGAAATATTAACTAGAAAATACTTGACATGTAATGTAATATAATATGGAGGAGAATATAAAATAATGAATAATTTTATGAAGTTTATGAAACTATATCCTAACATCCCCTTATTACATTATTTGAGAGAGAAAATAATGGAACCCTAAATTTGGAGATGAGAATTAAAAAAAATGAAGTTGGCTCTATCATTGGTTCTACTGCATTGAAATATTTTTTAGAATATAATCTCAGCATCATTGAAATGAAGTTGGATTTATCACTGGTTCTACTGCATCTCAATACCATTAGGTGTTAAAGGTTTGATTTTCCATTAGGAACACTTTGTCCATCCCTCGTCACTACTTTGAAGGAAAGGTTTGGAATTCTCTAGAAAAACCTATGCTTTCCTTGTAAAATCATGTTTAAACTAATTCTAATTTAAATCACACTTTAGCTTACTTGGGAATTTTAAATTAATTTTCATAAATCTTAACAAATAAAGCAACTCTAAAATAAGTAATCATTTACCTAGTTGTTTTTTCTTTTGTTCTAGCTGATTACCAACCAAATAAACCAATTTAGCTTCTTCCTAATCTATAATTTCCATTTTTATTTTGGTTCATGGTTGGCAATATTTTTTTTCATGCTACAAATTATATATATATATATATATATATATATATATATATATATATATATATATATATATATATATATATATATATATATATATATATGTGTGTGTGTGTGTGAAAACATACATCATTCGGTACTTAAACCAAAAGAAAATCTTGTTTCGATTGCACATGAAAAGGATATTAGTTTAGAAAAGGTAATTAATATATTCACTAAAGAACATTAAGAAACCTTAACTAAACACTAAAATTTTCCTTTTCACCATCTTTACTCAATTTTCAAAGGAACTATGACCCTGTAGAGCATTTGCCTATACTACCATTCTTTCACATTTAATTCCCAAGGACATTCTACATTAATATTGTTTCAATACCCTTTCACAAAATAAATTCATCAAATGTAGAAGAATTTCTACTCCACTATAATATCAAATAATGATTGGAAATTTTGCTCCACACAAACTTCACACATCTAGATTTTTATACATTTCTATTAATTAAAAATGGTTTAACTTTGGTAATACAATTCCATTAATATCTTATTTTACGTCCTATGAGGAATGCATTTTGTTCATTAGTATACTCAATTAAATATTCTAGTGATTCACTTTTCAACATAAGAAACATAAAAATTATACATGTACTATTATTAAAATATAACACAACATATTTACTATACTAAATATTTCCCAAATAGTACTTTCAGAATTATAAGATAGCAGCATTGGAAACATAATTTTGATCTCATATAAGAAGTATTAAAATATTAATGAACAAGTGGTGCAAGACACACAACTCATTTGTTTATCTCTTTCATAATCCAGACATATTTTTGTAACATTGGTACTAGTATTTCCATTGGAATGTATCAAAATTGCTCCTCTAAGCCATTTAATGAACACATGATTTAGTGCATGTATTTGGCAATTCAAGAAGGATGAAATATAAACATCTCTCCTAGATTGAACAAAGTGTCGTTGGCTACCCACAAAACCTATTTCCATGGTCCACAATAGCAACCATAGATAAATCATGATAATATACGATATTTAGATATGAAATATGCGTACTACATACCTTCAAGAATGTAGTCACAAAATTAAAAAATGCATTTCTTTATGGTAAATAATTATTATTCCTTTCAAAAATTGCATGCATAAACCATAATTCAAACAACACAATATATGCATACAAATGGTTCTTTCTTAAAATTACACACATAAGCATCTTATTTCTA
This sequence comes from Wollemia nobilis, assembly GCA_028583015.1. Taxonomy (NCBI): domain Eukaryota; kingdom Viridiplantae; phylum Streptophyta; class Pinopsida; order Araucariales; family Araucariaceae; genus Wollemia; species Wollemia nobilis. The sequence continues at coordinate 65,076 of JAQPPZ010008160.1, forward strand.
CACTACCACAACATGTAAAGTTGGTTTGGCAATCAAGAGGGAACAACATTTTTCATAACAAAATATTTTGAAATAAGCCCCTATACGGACATCATATGGCCTCAAGATTTACTTTCGGGTCCCCTTCATTATAGTAACATGAATTTATTGGATTTTCAAAATAAATTATTTTACAATAAATATGTAGTCGGCAATATGGGTTCCACAAAAGTTAAAATTTCTTTAAAACTAAAGTATGTGTAATGACACTCTACAACCAAACCAAGCTTCCAAATTAATTTTTCATCCATTCCTTTTATCTTCAAAGAGTTGTTTCCAAACTTAAACATCACAACTACAATTGAAGCCAAAATATAAAGATGCATAGACATACAATCAAATTCGCATAAAAACCATACTCAATATCATATGGTAGACATAATCCCAAATATTAAAAATAAATATTTGGATAACATATAACTTTTCTTTCTTTAATTTGAATACTAAGCAGACTGCCACATAATTCAACTAACATTCCAATGCATTTTACAATAATAAAATGAGCAAAACTAACCTGAGCAATTTCATGTTTGTCAAATTGCTTTTGTAATCCGATCATAGACATGCATAAAAAGCTCTCCTATTCTCTAATTTTTACCAGCCCAATGCAAAATACCTATTCCAATCATATATTTCTTTTTTTAAGATAAATATAAATCAAGATAAAGTTTTATCCCTCTAAACTTTGCTAAGAAATATCAAGGGAATTTGGAGAGCAATCATGGAAGTTCCACCCATTACTAACTCCCCACATTCACCACTAACCATATTTCATAAAGTAGAGAAAATTATTAATAGGGTAGAAAAGTTATGCTACATTTATTCATATTTTTTATTAGTATTATATATATATAATTTTTATTTTATAAACCTCCCGAAAACAAGCATTAAGCAAATTTTAACCAGCCAATTGACTCCCATGCCCATGGTACTTTCATCACCAACATAGAAAATATACATTTCTCTATCAAACACAAAATTTAAAACAAATCTCACACATAGTGCAATCATACACAATGTCATATATGATATGCTCTTACATGAGCTTCCTTGTACTCACAGGTCAAATCATCACTTCCCTCTTAACTTTTTTACTAAATTTCATTTATATTTCAAAGATGTACCTGGTATAGTAGCACAATAGCTATCAACAATACCACATTCTAACAATAAAGGTAAGCATAAACCATTAATTCATCTACTATCAATGGTAGTGCGAGGAGGGTCGTTACATCCTCCCCCACTAGAAATAAATACAATCCCTATGTTTCATGCATGGTAAAAAAGAACAAGTTAAGCATGCATATATTCAATCACAATCATACTTCATGTAATCATGTGCATTCACAATTCATTCAGTAAGTTTGAGTTGTTTACATAATCCAGTTCACATATTCATCACTGATCATGTACCATTACTTAGTAGGTATCATCTAATCATGTCCATAAATCATCATTTAACCATAAATCATACAATAATTTAATATTGGTTACTTAATCTATCCATATAGTGTTTCATTTTGTATTCATCCATATATCTTTGCATTACCAAAACATACACCATGAGCTACTCTACTAAGTAGTCCAGATACTTATACATATATACATATACATCATCAATCCATATAAAATATTTTATAAAGTTCATGTTTACTCAAAAATATAAGGAAGTTGATTCTACATATTAGCCACATTCTTCCATGTGGTATTTCTATTTGAGTAATGGTTACATTGGAGACAACGTTATTCTATGTTTGTTTTTCTCAAACTCTTGGTCCTAAAACCAAGTATACGAACTAGTTGTGTAGACACCAAAACAGCACCAATCCGATTATGTGATTGCAAACACTGATCGCTTTGACAAACACAGCCCCCAGGGCAGCCCTCAGAGGTCAAACAGTGGTCTTAACCACTTTCATAGCAATTTTGTGAGGTCAAGATGCAATTTGGCACACTTAGACACTTTGCCTAGTAATCGTCTCACCCAGGGACGATTGCTAAATTGAAATCGTCTCACCCAGGGACGATTTCTAAAATCGTCTCACCCAGGGACGATTGCTAACTTGAAATCGTCTCACCCAGGGACGATTTCTGAAATCGTCCCTGGGTGAGACGATTTCCAAGTTTAACGGGCAAAAAGACAAATGAGGCCAAGTGGCAGCCCAGAACAATCAGTTGATGACTCCTGCCTCGCACGCGTGTGTGAGTGGGCAAATAGGCCGTTTGAGGACTGTCACAAGGGCAGTTATGAAAGCCCAAGTCAATGGAGGACTCCCCTCCCTCATGGGAAGACAAGACTGCCACATGGCGCCTATGACCAACACATGGCATTTGTGCTTCCCTCCCAAAAGAGACCCCATGGGTCTATAAAAGGTGGGACTTTTCTCACCCAAGATAGACAGGTTGAAGGAGTTTTCAAGCAACGAAGTGCTGCCGAGTTGAAGACCCACTTGCATCCCTTTTGGTTCACCTTCCCACATCCACCAATCTCTTTTGCAAGGGAGGTTGTTGGGTGGCCTTTGGAAGCTTGAACCTGACCCAAATCCAACACATGGACACCTGAACCAACCAATTCGCCGACCCCCCAATCCTAAGAGGTTTTGGGCCCATCCCTAGTGGATTGGCTCCGAAATCAAGTGCCAACGGTGGGAGGCCCACTTGGGCACCCCCGCACTTCCAAGTCCTATTTTAAGTTTTAGAGCATTCTAGATTACTTTTTCAGGTTGCATTTTGTGTTATTATGTTTGGTTAACCCATAGCTGCAATTTCGTAACTTTTGGTCAGATTCTAGTATGTTTTGTGTCGCTTTGTTGTTTCATTGACTTGCAGGTGGCGATATCAAATTCCCGAAGATAGAGGCCAAATTGGGAGAATCCGACCATCTGGGTCATCCCAAAATGGCCCCAATTACATAACCCCCTTGTCTGCAGGTGTTTTGGAGACCTCGGGAGTCGACATTGGAGCGTGTCAGTTCGGCTTCCCCAACACAGAAGAAATCGTCCCACCCGGGGACGATTTGCGATCAGAATCGTCCCACCCAGGGACGATTTCCAGTTGAAGGCAGATTGGCCAGCTGTCTCAGTGGCAATGGCCTGTTGGTAACATTTTCTATCTTCTGGCAAGTTTTTAGGCTATTTAGAATCATTTTGTTTATTGTTTTAGATAAATGTTTGCATGCATATTTCGATGATTTTAGAAGAACAAACACTTTTCATTTGCGGCGAGGTGCTACCGACATCTTGGTTGTTTCTTTGTTCGCAGGAGAAGCAGCGAGAGGTGAAGAACTCATCGACATCAGCGGCGGCATCATCTTGGCCCGCCCATTGCAATCGTGGGCACGCGGAAGGAGGAAGACTAAGTCAAACATTGTAACAAAGACAAATTTAACGCTCCTAGCCCCTAAAAAGGGAGGAGACGTCTATGTAACCGAGGATAAGGATATTTGAATAAAGAGGGCTGTGATTTCTTTACATCTTTTCTTTCCTTTCCAAATTGTCTCTTTCCTTTGTTTTTGTGCATAAGGTTAAAGCGTTACATTTCGTCTTACATTGCATAATTAGTGTTTCCTTTGCCCGGAATCTCGTGCTTTCAGTGGCGATCACGGTGGGACGTGTTCCCTATTTTTAAGATCACAGAAAACTAATCGGGTTTTTGTGTTTTGTGTTTTACGGGTACATTTTTTTTGCAGACTGTTAATCGTCTCTGACTGTTACGATTACTTTACTGGAAATCGTCTCACCCTGAGACGATTTTAAAATCGTCTCTGCCAGGGACGATTTATGTTCTGTAAATCGTCTCACCAGGGGACGATTTTCTGTCTGCAGATTTTCAGAGCAGAAATTCAGAGGCAACTGGAGCAGGCAGAGAAGAGGTAGGGATTTTATCATCTCTGTTAAATTTTCTATTTCTGTTTTCTATTTCTTTGACTATTTTCATTTTATCCTGCATACTTAGGGAAAATCATTCATGCTTGTTTCATTTTCGTTAAATAAAATGAACCTCACACACTCCACGTAACAATTTTAAACCAAGGAGCTGGTCGTAAGACCCCAGCCCTTGATCAAGACCATTGGTGGATTTCATCACCACCTTGGCTTGATTTGCATCCATTTCCCGATTGTCAACTGTTGTTAGGCGTAAATCCTGACGAAGACAGACCGAGTGTCGCTGGGGTGATTCCCATGCGCGCGAGGATAAGTTTTCTATGGTAGGTGCCATTAACAGGACAATCCCCCTTCTGTACCGCCTACGTACCATGTACCTTCTGCTCTCACGTACCTATAGTCTCCCTCTCGTAAGGGCGGGTATATAGAGAGGTTGGTATATCGGCCTGGTTGGTATATTGAAGGGGCGACCATTTTGGGAGTTATATGAGCCGTCATAATGCATTTAAACGATCTTCAAAACCTACAAAAACAAAACAAAACATCAAAATGCACTAAAACAGTTTAGGACACACTATTTAAACCCTTAAAAGAGATAATCACGGTTTGCGTATGCGTGTGTTCATTTCTGCTTAGTGTAGACAAAAAGAAAAATCATCATAAACAAAAAGATAAAAATCTACGCATTTTGTCATTTTCTCCAAAAAGCTCCAAGGATTCCCGTAATCGCTTGGTCACTCCAAAATGCCCCAAAGGTGTCCATGAACCCTTTGGTCAACCCAAAATCACCCCAAATGTGCCCATAAGTGATGCAGGACCATCCAACAAAATATGGGAAATCTTGTATTTTTCTCTAAATTTTAGTGCATCTTGCCGGGGCCATAACTTCTCAACCGTAGCTCCGATTGACTTGAAATTTTACAGGGAGTTGGTTGGGATAATTTAAACAAAAAATCCAGTTTTCGGGGCCAAATTCCATCATCTAGTGCCCCGAAATTAGGTTTTAAAATTGCGTGCCCATTTTTTTGCACTTTTTGAGCTGTTCGGATGTCAATATCTCCTAATGTATTTAGAGCTAGGACTTGAAACTTCATTTTTGTCTTATCTACTATAAGAGGGATGCGCACACCAATTTTGGGCCCCATCTGACTCATTTTCAATTTTTAGGGTTTTTAGAGAGACATCGTCATGGTGCTCACCCGTAGCCAAGCCCAATCACGGGCGGATGCTATGGGGAATATCCAAGGAAGAACGAGTCATCTCCATTACAATCCCAAGGATTTGGTCATACCACCTTGGCGACCTAACACACAAGGCAGTCCCCTCCACACCTTAAAGGAAAGGGACTATAGGGGCACCTCTTCTAGGGGCACTCCTATTCAGCATAGCACTCAGCACACACCCTTCCATGAGGGGTACAGTCATAGGAGAGCTCCCTTAGATGCTCGCTATGAGCGGTCACCGCGCGATGAAGCGCTAGGTCAACATAGGGTTCGACGGGAGGAACCACATGATTACACTATCCCTCCTTCACCCCCTCTAGTTGTCAGGACTACAAGGACAAATCCAGAGCACAAGGCTCTTCAGGTAGGGCGAGCTAGCTCCATCCATCCCTTTCTCACTTATGAAAGAGAGCATGAGGAAAACCCTTACCTTCCTCAAAAACAATACACATCACGGGAGCAACACGCCTCCGCACCTGCTATCTATCAGGACCACTCACTGAGGCCAAAGCCCCGAGGGAATGCCGCTACCCCCAACAAAGGGAGGTCACCTATAGAGATCTTGGATCACTATGATCAAAAATATCTAGGAGAGGCATCTAGGCCTTCTAGACATGAGGCGACAGGACCAACCATCTTAGAATCTGTCAAGCACGTCGCACGCCAAATGCAATTCACGCAACTTGAGCTAGAGCGACTAGAGCGACTACATTTAGAGGAACTGTACTATATTAACAAAGAGCACCTTCGGCGCCGGAAGGATGAGTTGTTCCAACACACTATGCAGGAGAGCCAACATGAAAGGGAGTACGAGGAAAATCATCGCATTCCTCGAGGACAACAAACAGTGCGGCCTCAAGTACATGCCGCCTACATCGACAGAGGGAAGCGACCCATTGAAATTTTAGATCATCAAGATCGAGGCCAACACATAAGAGAAACATTCGAGCCTCCTGAGAAAAATAGGGTAGACCGAACTGACCCGATAGTCGCCAGACATACCACCCGTCAAGCCCAAATCACGCGGCTTGAACAAAGTCATCAGGAGATAGAGTATCGACACCGCTTGGATAGAGAGCGCATGCAACGCGAAGCGGATGAGTTACGCATAGAGCAAGGTCGTCAGGAGTTAGAAGACTTATACATGCAGCGCAAAGCAGATAAGTTGCGCTATAAACTACCTGAGGAGACTCCAACCCCTCACACACATAAGACAAAACATTATGAGAGGCACAACCCCTGGGTGCAAGACAGGTCATCGCGACCTCATCAAACGCTACCCCCAACACCTCCTAGACAGGAGCGGGAGGCTACTCTCTCGATTCCTGAAGCACCACCCCCGACGCCTCCTAGACATGAACGGGAGGCCGCTCCTATAACCAATGACGGGTGCCTTCCTCAGACATCCACCCAGGCTTATGAGCCACCCTTAGAAATTCATCAAGAAGCCTCTAAGGAATTAGAGCGAGAAGAAGAGCGGGATGAAAAGCCCTACCAAGGCATGGGGGGTGCCATCTGGCCACCCCTCCATAAGCCCCAAGTTCCTCAACAAGAACCAACCAAAGAGGAGGAGCTCAAATCTCTCGATACATGCAAAGCACTAGAGCACTTAGAGTTGGTAGAGACCAAGATTTTGGAGCTCCCAAGGCCCAACTTACATAAGGCTCCTTTCGAAGAGGATCAACCTTTAACCGTAGGGCTACCTGATGATGCAGTCCTCCATGTCTCAGAATCTCCAGATTTTGATGAGCTATACTCACTAGTTCGAAAGTGAGGATGAAACAGACATAGCCCACAACAATCACATAAGACAACATCGGCATCCCATAAAATTTGAGGAAGCATGTCAACGAGATAAACATAATACTAGGGCATGAGTGGCGCGTTAACCCACCACGGTGGGACCAAGCATTACATCCGCCACTTTGGGCACACAAAGAGCAACTTCCACCAAGAGACATCATAGCAACATCAGTGCCGCGGGCGGACCCTGTCCTCATCTCCGTGCATAGGGCTGATCCATTCATGCCCATACCTCTAGAGCCAGATCCGAAGTGCAAAGACCATCAAGCTGGGGGTACCTCTATCCCCTAAAGAACCATAATTCAAACCCAAAATGCTCCAAGGATTATCGCAATCACTTGGTCACCCCAAAAAGCTCCAAGGATTATCGCAATCACTTGGTCACCCAAAAAGCTCCAAGGATTATCGCAATCACTTGGTCACCCAAAAAGCTCCAAGGATTATCGCAATCTCTTGGTCACCCAAAAGCTCCAAGGATTATCGCAATCTCTTGGTCAACCCAAAAGCTCCAAGGATTATCGCAATCTCTTGGTCACCCAAAAGCTCAAGGATTATCGCAATCACTTGGTCACCAAAAGCTCCAAGGATTATCGCAATCTCTTGGTCAAAACCAAAAAGCTCCAAGGATTATCGCAATCTCTTGGTCACTCCAAAAAGCTCCAAGGATTATCGCAATCTCTTGGTCAACCCAAAATCTCCAAGGATTATCACAATCACTTGGTCAAACCAAAAAGCTCAAGGATTATAATCTCTTGGTCACACCCAAAAGCTCCAAGGATTATCGCAATCACTTGGTCACCAAAAAGCTCCAAGGATTATCGCAATCTCTTGGTCACCCAAAAAGCTCCAAGGATTATCGCAATCTCTTGGTCACCAAAAAGCTCCAAGGATTATCGCAATCTCTTGGTCACCCAAAAAGCTCCAAGGATTATCGCAATCTCTTGGTCAACCAAAAAGCTCAGGATATGAAGGAAAAACAAAAAAGCCCCAAGGATTATCGCAATCACTTGGTAAAAAAAAACAAAACAACAAAAATCATCAAAAACAACAAATATTTGCATCTCAATTCTAGGCATACTCAAATTCATCAAAAAAATTCATATTCTCGCACCTCATATTCACCTTCACCAAAAACAATCCATCAAAATTACAAAAATACATAGTTGCATTAAGCATTGCATCCATACATTGCATATTTGTAGTCATACGGGTCAAAGGCACCATAGGCTGCAATTGCTCTGATAGTCCATCTTGTTCCGCATTGTCTCATGTTACAAAAACAACAAAAACACCATGCATAACTTTTACCACACTACGAGTCGGTGGTCTAGGAATGTACCAAGAGTTTCAGTGATTCGGTCATCATTTTCCTCTTTAGCCATGTAGTGTATCAAGTCGAACAGATTTTACGAAGGTAGAGTCATACTTGAAATACACCTTGTTACGTAACATCCCAACACAAATTAAAACACATAAAACAATTCCCAAGTTGTGTGAACGAAAGATGAAACCTGCGTAGTAATCTAGGTCACCACAAGCGAAACGGTTATCTTGCTCATCCCCCTGTGCGAATGACCCCTAGAATGCTGAGAGTTGGCAAAAGGACAAGCATCCTCCCTACCCAATTCCCTAAGAATCCCTAAAGTTCTCAATAGTTGCAAAACATCAAAAAATTTGCAAAATGTCAAAACTCCAAAATTTGACAAACTACAGTGCACACATCAAAAGGCACAAACAACAGTGATTTTCGTCACTCCATATCCCCAATCCCTTGCTCGAAAGAAAAACAAATCAAAATAAACAGTGATCTCATCACTACAATGAGCAAGTATCCCAATACAATTGAAGAAAAGAAGGGAGTTGACCTTGAATCCCTGGAACTCTCAGCATTCTATAGGTCATAAGGCAAGCTTTAGTACCAATTTGGTTGATAGCCTATCGGTAACAAAAGTAAACCTCCCGCATGACGATATATCTGTCACATTAACTTGCGTACAGATCAATGTTTGCATGTGGATGAGCTAGCTTATGGCATCCTGGATTACACCGTAGATTAATCTTAGTACATACAACAAAGGAATTCGTGGAGCTAATTAGGTGATCCTCGGTACAGGTTCGGTTGAAAGCCCATCTGGCATTGGCGGTATCCTAACAAATACCACTAAATGAACTCAATTGCACACACGGGGGATGTGAAATAGCTTGGTCAAAAACAAGTCCGATTCATACCTTGTTCAAAAGTCTTGTAAGATAAAGTACGGTCATGGATAGTGAGTTAAAACTGTCTGAGTCTCAGAAAACCTTAGCTACATTTCTAAACCAAGCTGCGCTACTTTTCATCCTTACAATACCATCAAAAAATACAAAAAAAAGAAAAACCACATGTATACATACAAAGTCATGCATCACAACAATCGCCTAAAAACAAAATAACAGAGTTCTAAACAGTCCTTGGTGCCATAGCCAAACATCACAAACCCCATTCATCCATTTCATATCTGCATATCACATATAAATCAAAACCATTTGCATTCATCATAGCATATGCATCCATCAAAATAAATCAACATGCATACATCCATATTCATCAACCATCATGCACAAGATCAAAGAAAATCAAAACAACAAAAACAACAAATAAATGCAACACAAAAACAAAAAGCAATAAACATTGCCAGACACAAGTGCTCTTGCACTTAACCTCTTGGCATAGAAAAACTGATGTCAGGGTCTACATTGTCGCTATCCTACTCCCTAAGAAGGCTACCATAGCCGGACCGCTCCACGGGAAGACGGATTTTTGACAATTTCATCCCCAAACGACGTCACAAAAGGGTCAAAGCCCACTCAAAAACAACAAGAAAATCAAAACAACACAAAAAGCAATAAACATTGCACAAGTGCTCTTCACTTAACCAAGATCACTATCCTACTCCCTAAGAAGGCTACACACGGAAAAAACACCACAAACACAAAAAAAACATTGCCAGACACAAGTGCTCTTGCACTTAACCTCTTAGCATAGCAAAATTGATGTCGAGGTTTACATTATCACTATCCTACTCCCTAAGAAGGCTACCATAGCCGGACCGCTCCACGGGAAGACGGATTTGTTGACAATTTCATCCCCAATGTCACAAATAAACATAGTGCTCTTGCACTTAACCTCTTGGCTAGAAAATCTATTGTCTACATTGTCACTATCCTACTCCCTAAGAAGGCTACCATAGCCGGACCGCTCCACGGAAGACGGATTTTTGACAATTTAACCCCAAACGTGTCACAAAAACTCAAAAACAACAAGAAAATGCAACACAAAAAAAACAATAAACATTGCAGGACACAAGTGCTCTTGAACTTAACCTCTTGGCATAGCAAAATTGATATCGAGGTTCACATTATCACTATCCTACTCCCTAAGAAGGCTACCATAGCCGGACCGCTCCACGGGAAGACGGATTTTCAACAATTTAATCCCCAAATGGTGTCACAAAACAACAAAAACAACAAAAATATCAACTAAAAACAAAGCAATAAAGCATTGTCGGACACAAGTGCTCTTGCACTTAACCTCTGGGCAAAGAAAATCGATGTCGAGGTCCAAATTATCGCTCTCCTACTTCCCCAAGAAGGCTACAATAGCCGGACCGCTCCACGGGAAGTTAGATTTTCGATGATTTCACCTCATTACGGCATCACCAAAAGGGTTAACACCCACCAAAAATAGGTCCAAATGTTGGAAAAATTGCACACGCTTAACGGTAAACCCTCTAAAGGCACCCTTGCACAAGTCATCTTGGGTCAAGCGACTCGTCGCTTCTCTCACGAAGGTCATTCCCTCATCGATTCGTCGCTTGAGGGGGTAGTCACACTTAGTCACCAACCAACAATCACACACCCAATTAAGGAAAACGACATGCATTCAAAGAATCATTGACAAAGACAATCACGCTCCTGCTTGGGGCGAGTAAACAAGCAACAATCAAATCAATCAAACACTTGGCATTTCATGAATCATGAACACAAGGTTCCCCTGAGGATAAAAACGCCCTTTGCCTGTTCATGACTGATCAATGTCTAAGTTCAAGTCACACCTCACCAAAACAGGTTAATACTTGAAATCAAATTCCTTAGCTCGTCAGAAGCAAGGATTCAAGAATGCATGCCCTTTCCATACTTGGGGCATCAAAAGTTGGTTAGGTTACCAAGAAACCCTAATCATTAGTGCTTTGGTTATCTATTTTTGCTCAGCATTGCGTCACCCGTAGCGCTTCCCAAAAAGGGGCATCTGTAGACACCAAAACAGCACCAATCCGATTATGTGACTGCAAACACTGATCGCTTTGACAAACACAGCCCCCAGGGCAGCCCTCAGAGGTCAAACAGTGGTCTTAACCACTTTCATAGCAATTTTGTGAGGTCAAGATGCAATTTGGCACACTTAGACACTTTGCCTAGTAATCGTCTCACCCGGGGACGATTGCTAAATTGAAATCGTCTCACCCAGGGACGATTTTGGAAATCGCTCACCAGGCGAGCTAACTTGAAATGTCTCACCCAGGGACGATTTCTGAAATCGTCCCTGGGTGAGACGATTTCCAAGTTTAACGGGCAAAAAGACAAATGAGGCCAAGTGGCAGCCCAGAACATTCAGTTGATGACTCCTGCCTCGCACGCGTGTGTGAGTGGGCAAATAGGCCGTTTGAGGACTGTCACAAGGGCAATTATGAAAGCCCAAGTCAATGGAGGACTCCCCTCCCTCATGGGAAGACAAGACTGCCACATGGCGCCTATGACCAACACATGGCATTTGTGCTTCCCTCCCAAAAGAGACCCCATGGGTCTATAAAAGGTGGGACTTTTCTCACCCAAGATAGACAGGTTGAAGGAGTTTTCAAGCAACGAAGTGTTGCCGAGTTGAAGACCCACTTGCATCCCTTTTGGTTCACCTTCCCACATCCACCAATCTCTTTTGCAAGGGAGGTTGTTGGGTGGCCTTTGGAAGCTCGAACCTGACCCAAATCCAACACATGGACACCTGAACCAACCAATTCGCCGACCCCCAATCCTAAGAGGTTTTGGGCCCATCCCTAGTGGATTGGCTCCGAAATCAAGTGCCAACGGTGGGAGGCCCACTTGGGCACCCCCGCACTTCCCAAGTCCTATTTTAAGTTTTAGAGCATTCTAGATTACTTTTTCAGGTTGCATTTTGTGTTATTATGTTTGGTTAACCCATAGCTGCAATTTTGTAACTTTTGGTCAGATTCTAGTATGTTTTGTGTCGCTTTGTTGTTTCATTGACTTGCAGGTGGCGATATCAAATTCCCGAAGATAGAGGCCAAATTGGGAGAATCCGACCATCTGGGTCATCCCAAAATGGCCCCAATTACATAACCCCCTTGTCTGCAGGTGTTTTGGAGACCTCGGGAGTCGACATTGGAGCGTGTCAGTTCGGCTTCCCCAACACAGAAGAAATCGTCCCACCCAGGGACGATTTACAGTCAGAAATCGTCCCACCCAGGGACGATTTCCAGTTGAAAGTAGATTGGCCGACTGTCTCAGTGGCAATGGCCTGTTGGTAACATTTTCTATCTTCGGCAAGTTTTGAAGCCATTTAGAATCATTTTGTTCATCTGTTTTAGATAAATGTTTGCATGCATATTTTGTTAATTTTAGAAGAACAAACACTTTTCATTTGCGGCGAGGTGCTACGACATCTTGGTTGTTTCTTTGTTCGCAGGAGAAGCAGCGAGAGGTGAAGAACTCATCGACATCGGCGACGGCATCATCTTGGCCCGCCCATTGCAATCGTGGGCACGCGGAAGGAGGAAGACTAAGTCAAACATTGTAACAAAGACAAATTTAACGCTCCTAGCCCCTAAAAAGGGAGGAGACGTCTATGTAACCGAGGATAAGATATTTGAATAAAGAGGGCTGTGATTTCTTTACATCTTTTCTTTCCTTTCCAAATTGTCTCTTTCCTTTGTTTTTGTGCATAAGGTTAAAGCGTTACATTTCGTCTTACATTGCATAATTAGTGTTTCCTTTGCCCGAAATCTCGTGCTTTCAAGTTGTACTTCAATTTTTAATGGATCGAGCATCTACAAATTGGAAACATCCAAAATGTGAGTAAGATCAAAAATATACTTTATAAGGAGGGACACATGTAAGAAATTATGAATTTTGGATATTTGTGGTGGCAGAGCAATTTTGTATGCAACAAGGTTTATTTTTCCTATAATTTCAAATGGACCTACATATATAGGGTCAATTTTGGAAGATTTTATAGAAATTTTAGAAGGTTTCACCCTTAAGAAATTCCTATCTCCCATAGAGTATCCCCTTGATGTTCTTTTGATATCCACCTAGCTCTTTTTCTGATCTGCAACATCTTTTAGCTTTTTCTAAATTCTTTTCAATTAATATTCCATTTATTTTATAGTTTTCAATCTGATCACTACCTGATATTTTGGATTATCTCATGATAAAGGAGTACTGCATATTCTTTCGTACAAGGCTTCAAATGGTATCATACCAATGTAAACTTGACTAGGTATAGGTAATCTTCCCATTTAGTATGTTGATCCATACAATACATTCTCAAAATATTTTTAAGACTTGATTCATCCTCTCAGTATTTCCATCTATATTAGGGTTATAGGATGAATCAATATTCAATTTGGTACCCAATGCTTCATGCAATGCTTACTATAATTCTAAGGTAAATTAAAAATATTTTTCATAGATTATAACTTCAAGAAATATATGCACTCACACTATCTCTCTATAAAATTTACTTGTTATAGTAGGTGCATCATCCTGTACAATACCAAGTATGAAATATGTAACCTTGGTTAAATTTTCTACCACAACCAAGATTACATCATGCCTAAATATTGCTTTAGGCAATCCAACTATGAAATCCATCGAAACCACCTACCATTTTTGTGTAGGAATGTTGTGTGGGTACAAACGACCTATCGGGTATAAATGTTCCATTTTTACTCTCTAACACTCTAGCACCTAACTATATAATTATTGATGTATTTTTCATTATGGTACAATAGTAATCCTTTCTCAAGATTTTGTGCATCTTTACCCCTCTAGGATATGCACAATAAGGAATATTGTGTGACTCTTTAAGGATTGTTTCTCTCAATCCACCCCAATTTGGAACAACCAATATGTTCTTATATTACAACAAGTCACCTCTAATTATAAAACTTGTATTTTTCCTAGGTTCTTGCTCAGTTTGAGTTTTACATTTTTGACAAAACTCATATTTCTATTGCATTTATTTGATCTAACCTCTCAAGTCATAATGACAATTTTTCATTGCAACAATGCACCCTCTCCTACCTAGAGTGTCAACAATCTTGTTCTCCTTACCCTTGATGTATTCAATGCCAAAATCATACTCAGCTAGAAACTCCATCTAGTGTCATTTTCCAGCATTCAACAAGGGTTAAGTAAAAATGTAACTTAAAATTTGATGATCTATCTTGAGTTCAAATAGTTTACCTAACAAATAGTACCTCTAAATATTAAGTGCATGCACAATAGCTACCAACTCCAAGTCATGAGTGGCATAGTTAACCTCATATCTCTTAATTTTCCTTGATTCAAAGGTAATGACTACTTCATCTTGGGTCAAAAAACCTCCTAATCCTTCAATTAATGCATCTGTACACACTATAAATATTTTAGAAGGATCCGGTAACTATAGTATTATTGCGATTGTCAACATCTCTTTCAAATTCTGAAAGGCTTCTTTACACTATTCAATCCACTTAAGAGCCTTTCCTTTTATTTGCAAATTTGTAATAGTTTGAGAAACTCTAAAAAATTCTCTAAAAAAACATCTATAGTAGCCTACTATCCCCATAAAAGTATGCACCACAATCACATTTGTGGGTGCAGGGTAGTCAATTATAGTCTCAATCTTCTTGGGATCAACATCAATCCCCTTATTATAAATATGTGCCCCAAATATTGTACCTGAGGAGTGTAGAATTCATACTTTGATAGCTTTCCAAATAGTTGATTCTTACTAAGAATCTCAAGTACAATCCTCATATGTTGATCATATTACTCCTTATTCCAAGAATAGATCAATATGTCATCAAGGAACATGAGCACAAAATGGTCTAATTGCTCTCTAAAAATGCTATTCATGAGATTCATGAATGTAGCTGGGGCATTAGTTAACCCAAAATGTAGGACTATAAAATCATAGTGCTCGTACCTTGTTCTAAAAGCCATTTTAGATGTGTCTTCAAAATCTTAGTTGAAGGTAACCAAATATAAGGTCAATTCAAACCACCATTCTCAAGGACCCATGTTTCTTCTTAACAAACAAAAAAATAACACCACATGTTGACACACTCATCTTAATAAGCTATTTTTCCAAAAAATCCTAAAGTTGCGTCTTGAGTTCTTGTAACTCTATAGGAGTCATTCTATATGGTGCCCTAGCAATGGATGCAAATCCATGCAACAACTCTATAGAAATTTCAAATTCCCTTTGTGGAGGTAGACCAGGTAGGTCCTCTAGAAACACATCCTTGAACTCATACAAAACAAGATGCTTTTGTAAGAGGTCATAATAAACTATAGCTTTATCCATATTATTCATTTTAACCACAAAGATCATTCCTCTCTTTCTAATAGCTTTATTCAATTGCATTATGGTCAAAAGGTGTGGTTTAATTAAACCACAACCATAATGAATCCTAATCCTTTGATTAGATTCATTCATGAACTCCAACCACCTATCTTAAAAATTCAAAATATTTTTATGGATTTTTATCCAATCAACAACAAGAATGATGTCAAAGTCATGAAAAGGCACCACATATAATTTTAAATTGGTTTTTACTTAAGGTAAAATAATGTGTGGGTCAAATAAATGTTGGTTAACTTGGTTGGTCTGCCCTAGCCTGTGCTCTACATTCCAACCATTATCTAGAAATTTGGGTCTTTCTGATATTTCCCACTAAACTAGTGGAAATAAAACTATTAGTAGAACCACTATATATCAAAATATGTACATATTTATCATATATTTTAACATTTATCATAATATAAGTAACTTTCCCATCAAGTACAAAGCTACTTGTTGCTACAAAACTCTTCTAGGTTGTTTCTTTTGGAACTTTCTAATGAAGTTCAGCTCTATGGGGACATGTTTTGGCAAAGTGGAGGTCTCTACACACATAGCATTTATTTTTAGGAGCTTTTATACCCTTGTTGCTATCCTCATTCCTTTATTGCAGTGCAACTTCCTTAGCTTTCTCTTGGCCTTATGGTATCTGATCATTCCTTCTAGGATATCCCTTGCCATATTTTCTAAACTTATTGGCTTGGAAATTATTTATGTTTATATTTTCCTTCTTGATTTGGTCCTCCCATTTTAGATTTTTACTCTATTATTTTTCCACTTTATAAATCTTGCACTCTTATGCTTCCTACCCTCTCCCTTATATTTTTTAGATAACTTTTGGTAATTAAAATATGCTCTTTTATCTTCTTGATTCACTTCTTCTTGATGAGCTAAATCAAAAGCTTTAGGAAGGTCTTCAAGATTATGCATATTTACCATAGTTCAAATTTTGGGATGAAGTCCCAAAAAACTTTTGAACTTTCATCTCTTCATTTTTCTCATATTGATCTACATATTTTAGCAGTTGGATAAATTTCTGATGATATGCTTAGACTGACATTTATTCTTGCTAAAAGTTAGTAAATTTCCAAAATTTATCCACATATTATTGCTTAGTTAGGAATATTTTTCTAAATTCCTTAACAAAGTCCTCCCATTTGAGATCTACAACTTCAATGTCCTACCCTCTCTTAAAGGTTTTCCACTAGTTTAGGGCTACTTCTACAATATTTATTATATCCAATGCCAATTTTGATTTAGACAATAAAATTCTCAGGAAAAGGTATGAATCTAGTTCATTCATCCAGTTCTTTGTTGCATCTCCATCATATTTTCCATTAAACTTGGACATAACAACCTTCTTTGCACTCACTCTAGCCCTACCAGTACTAGTTCATGCATGCTCATTAGATGCTCCCTCTATTCTACCTATGGTTTCCCTATTCTTGGTTAAGTCAATTAATTTTTGTTGTTGGACTATTAAATCTTGTTGTTGGGCCATGTGCACTTTCTATTGCATCTTTTTTTCTTTTTTTGATCCATATGAGTTTGCAATAACTATACTACCCTTACCAAAATTCCATCCTTCCTACCAAGATCATTTGGTAGAGGCTTATTTAACTATTTCATCCTTCTTTCCCTTTGAGTACCATCCTTCATTGCCCTTTTTCTTGGTCCCCTTGGAGGTGTTATGATGGTTTCGTCTTGCCCAACACCCGTGGAATTTCTCTAGGATCCACCTCGCAACATGTGCGCCATTAGACCTAAAGGTAAAGGAAGCATGTTAATTTATTGGTTTAAATTTATCTAAAAAAATATTTATTCATTGTCCTACAACTTAAGGATCTCTTCTACTCTGATACCCCATGTAACAACCCAATTCTACTCACCTGGTTGTACCAAATATTCAGGTTCATAAAGCACATGAATTTTTTTCCTACACAACATTGTTCACTCTACAATTATAGTTTAAGGTTATGGTTTCAATGTTCACCCAATCAAATTTTATTTTTTTTTTTAAATGTATAAGGTATATCATACCACTTTTGAGTTTGAGGACTATTGTAGATAGTCACCCAAGTGGACGCGATTGGCCAAATCCTATAAGTTATGTCATTTTTTTGTAATCGACTTATCTCATTTGGCTTCCTATTGTTCTAGCATGAGGGTAGATCCATAGCTTGGGTTATCCTCTATATACCATAACACCTAGATGGTGTACGCATACTCTCCCCATCCCTTAGCATATTGAACCTTGACATAATCAGTTGACTTAACCAAAATTTAATATGCAAGGGGGTTAGCATACATATACCTAGTATTTAGCTAGTTTTTCTCCTTTTGGGAGTTAGCTAGAGCCATGTCATTACCCTAACACTAGGATTAGTCTCAAATGTTCACTATGACTCATGACAATTTATCCCATACTGAATGTCATGGTGAAGCTAGTTTATTTTTTATACTAGTTTCCCTACTAGTCAAATGATACAAGGAATTATCACTTGTAATCCTAAGCAACAACCTAGAGGTAACATCCCATACCGACCCTTATTACTAATTTTGATTAGGTCACTTAATCTGACCTATACTGATAGAAAAATGGTTGTTCTCGAGAATCATTGCATGCATGTCTGCATCTCAATACCATTGGATGTTAAAGGTTTTTTTTTCATGAGTAACACTTTGTACATCCCTAATCACTACTTTGAATGAAAGGTTTGGGGTTATCTAGCAAGACCTATGTTTTCCTTGTAAAATCATGCTTAAACTAATTCTAATTTAAATCCCACTTTAGCTTACTTGCAAATTTTAAATTAATTTTCATAAAGCTTAACAAATAAAGCAACTCTAAAATAAGTAATCATTTACCCAGTTCTTTGTTCATTGTTCTAGCTGATTACCAACCAAATAAACCAATTTAGCTTCTTCCTAATCTATAATTTCCATTCTTGTTTTGGTTCATGGTTGGCAATGTTTTCGTTCATGCTACAAAGAAGATTATATATATATATATATATATATATATATATATATATATATATATATATATATATATATATATATATATATATGTGTGAAAACATACATCATTTCGTACTTAAACCGAAAGCAAATTTTATTTTGTTGCACATAACAAGGATATTAGTTTAGGAAAAGGTTGTTAATATATTCACTAAAAAACATTAAGCATCCTCAACTAAACACTAAAATTTTCCCTTCAACCATATTTACTTGATTTTCTAAGGAACTATTACCCAACATTTGCCTATACTACCATTCTTTCACATTTAATTCCCAAGGACATTCTACATTAATATTGTTTCAATAACCTTTTACAAAATAAATTCACCAAATGTACAAGAATTTTTACTCCACCATAAGATCAAATAATGATTGGAGATTTTTCTCCACACAAACTTCACACATTTGGTTTTTTATACATTTCTATTAATTGAAAATGGTTTAACTTTGGTAACAAAAATCCACTAATGTCTTATTTTACATCCTATGAGGAATGCATTTCATTCATTAGTATTCTAAATTAAATATTCCAGTGGTTTACTTGTCAAAATAAGAAACATAAAAATTATACATGTACTCATAAAAATATTGCACAACATATTTACTATACTAAATATTTCCCAAATAACGCTTTCATAATTATAAGATAGTAGCACTAGATATATAATTTTGATATCATAGAAGATGTATTCATACATTAACGAACAAGTGGTGCAATACACACAATAACTCACAATGTTAATTTATTAGAGAACTAATTTACGTGCATAATATTATACACATTGGTTTATGTCTCTTTCACAATCTAGATAGATTCTAGTAACATGGGTACAACTATTTTTACCAAAATATTAGCAAAATCACTCCACTAAGCCTTTTAATGAACACATGATTTAGTAAGGATTGAAAAGAAATATCTCTCCTAGCTTGAATGTATTACCGTTGGCTACCCACATAACCCATTTCCATAGTTTGCAACAAAAACCATAGATAACTCATGATATTTGAAATCAGATACAACCTTCATATATAAAATATGTATACTACATACCTTCAAGAATGCAATCATAGAATTCACAAATACATTTATTTTTGGTAAATGATTATTATTCCTTTCATAAATTGCATACGTAAACCATAATTCAAACAATTCAATATATACATACAAATGGTTCTTTATTTAAATTACACACATAGGAATCTTATTTCTACACTACCATAGAATGCAAAGTTGGTTTGGCAATAAAGAGGAACATTGTTTTTCATGACATAATATTTTTAGATAAGCCCTCATCCAGACTTCATATGACCTCAAGATTTACTTTTGGGTCCCCTTCACTATAGTAACATGAATTTGTCGGATTTCTAAAATAAATTCTTTTACAACAAACATATAGCCAATGATATGGGTTCCATAAAATTTAAAATTTCTTTAAAACTAAAGTATGTGTAATGACACTCTACAACCAAACCAAGCTTACAAATTAATTTTTATTTCCTTTCCTTTTGTCTTCAAAGAGTTGTTTCTAGATATAAACATCACAACCACAATCGAAGGTAAAATATAAAGATGCATAGTCATCCAATCAAATTCATATAAAAACCATACCTAGTATCATATGGTAGGCACAATAACAAATATTAAAAATAACTATTTGGATAACATATATATTTTCTTTCTTTCAATTGAATACTAACTAGACTGCCACATAATTCAACTAATATTCTAATGCATTTTACAATAAGAAAATGAGCAAAACTAACTTGAGCAATTTTGTTTTTGTCAAATTGCTTTTGTAATCCAATCATAGACATGCACAACAAGTTCCCCTATTCTCTCATTTTTTCCAACCTAATGCAGAATACCTATTCCAACCATACCTTTCTTTTTTAAGCCAAACATAAATGAAGATAACATTTTCTCCCTCCAAAATTTCCTAAGAAATATGGGAGGAAGTTGGAGAGAAATCATGAAATTTCCACCCATTACCAAATCCCCACATTCACAACTAACCATATTTTATAAGATAAAGTAATTAATAGGGTAGAAAAGTTACGCTACATTTATTCATATATTTTTATTAGTATAAATATATATTTCTTTTTATATTTTTATTTTATAAACCTCCCCAAAAAAATTACTAAGTAATTTTTAACCAGACAACTGACTCTCATGCCCACGACAATTTCATCGCCAGCATAGACAATATACATTTCTCTATTAAACATAAAATTCAAAATGAAGCTCACACATAATGCAGTCATACACAATTTCCTATATGATATGATGTTGCATGAGCTTCCATGTACTCACATGCCAAATCATCACTTTCGTCTTACTTTTTTGTTGACTTTTATTTATCCATCGAAGGCGTGTACCTAGTCCTACAATACAATAGCTATCAGAAGTACTATATTCTAACAATAAAGGTAAGCATAAACTATTAATTCATATACTATCAATGGTCATGTCAAAAGGGTTGTTACACCCTTAGATAGGACACTAGTGAGTCATGTTGGACATTGTTTTTAGTTCTCTTTCTTCTCCTACTTGTCACTTTTTTTATCTTCTTTCTTGGATATTTTCACTTGCTAACTTTTCCAAAATCCCAAAATAAGGATAGAGTTATGACTAAGTGACATGTTTACACATGTCCCCCAAAGTGCACATCATAAAAATCAATCGTTCCAACATCACCATTTTAAGTGTTGATAACGATCATAGTGATAATTTAGTGTTTTTATTGTACGATCATGACTCTAATATTTTTTACACTTAGGGTTAATATATAACACCATTTAGACCAATGTTTGTGATTTTATGGCTCTCAAAAGTATGAAAATTAGGATAGTCATTGCACTTATAGCTTATTCTAGTGGGATATTCATCAAATGGATGTCAAAAATACTTTTTCTTATGGTGAGGTAGAGGAAGAAATTTGTATAGATCAGCCACAAGGATCTATGAAGGAGAAGGAAGAATGCTTATTATGTAGATTAAAGAAATAACTTTATGTATTGAAACAAACTCCATAGGCTATGTATGCAAATATTGTTGAATTCTTCAAATTTGAAGGATTTATTAGTAGTCCCCATGATCCAAACTTATATGTGAATACCTTAAAAAATAGAATACTCATCATTGTACTTCATGTTGATGATCTCATCATCACAGAATGAATAGATTTAAAATGACAAAATTGGGACTTCTTCATTACTTTTTTGGAATTGAGATAAGGAAAACTAAAGAGGGTATCCTCATTTTCTAGAAGAAATATGCCAAGGAATTCTTAGATTCAAAATGAAAAATTGTGAAAAAGTATTCACTCCAATTTTATAGGCACAAAGTTGAGCAAGTGTGTGGAATAAGATGAAGTCAATTCAACACTCTACAAATAACTTATGGGTAGCCTGATATATTTGGCCCATATTAGACTAGATATCTCTTATGCAATTAGTATGGTGTTAAAATTTATGACTTCTTCAAATATTTTCCATTGGAAAGATGCACAGAGATAATGAGGTATGTGTAGGGTACACAAAGCATGGGCATTGTGTACTTATCTAGTAGAAAACTACTTCTTACATAATATTATGATTCAAATTGGACAAGTTGTGTAGATTACAAGAGATCCACTGTAGAATATGTTTTTCACTTGGTTCTTATCTTATATCTTGGTATATCAAGAAACAAACTCTAGTTGCCTTATCTACAACAAAAATAGAATACATAATAACTAACAAGGCAACCAAAGAGATCAAGTGGTTAAGGGACATTTTCTCTAAATTACAACTACAAAAGACAACCTACCATATCACATAATGATGATCATAGTATCATTAAGCTTGCTAATAATATAGTATTCCACGGGAGGACTAAGCATATTGAAGTATACGATCATTATATTTGACAATATTTTCAATAGGAAGTGATTCATCTCATATATTGTAGGATAGAGAATCAAATTTGTAAATTTATTTGTCAAAGCATTGAATGAGACTAAATTTGTCCATCTTAGATGTATTTTAGGTTTAAAAAATATTACATTGATCTTATACTAAACTTTTTGTTATACCCCTCGTTTTGATATAATTCTCATAAACCTTGTATCTTAGATTTTGGGTCTTGACAAATAAATTTATAGGAGGGTGTTGAAAATAAATTCATTTTGGAGTTTTTCATATTATAACATGTACTTACCAATATACTAAAGGTACGTGAAAAAGGTCGGTGTTGGCCTTCTAAAATCCATCGCCACTAACCATACCCTTGTTATATATGTAATATTTTCACAATCATAATGTATAATCTACTTTTTCATGTATTTTGTTTATATATACGTTAATGGCACCAAGATTATATTTTCCTTATATTATATCAAGTAATATGTTATTATATTTATTTTAAAAATAATAAAAATTGATAAGCCATAATAACCCACATATTCCTATTTTTAAATATAAGATACAGACATTACTCATGGATGGATATAGGTTATAGTTTAAAGCAAACGCAGTGTACAGAGAACATTAAAAATAAAGAACCTAAAAATAACTTTCTTTAAAAAGTATGCATGAATTCTAGAAGATTCTCGTAGACGCCACCTCAGAAAAATCAGATATTCCTTGGAATTACATGCAAGAGAATATGAAACGAGATATAAAACAAACCCCAATGTGACACACTAAGAACAGAATCAATATGCAAATACGAAAGAAAACCAAACTATTTGGACCACCAACTCCTGGCTTAATTGATTGATGGAAAAAAAAAAATCAAATTGATATTGACCACCGACACGGAGATGATGCACCGGCGGAGAGGATCCTCATTCATTCTTATTTTCTGCAATGTACACAATGATTCGAAATTAAGCGGGAGTTTTATGAGTCCGAATATACGTAAAGTTTTGTTAAAGCACGGATGGCCATCAGTGAGAGCAACGCGACATTCCAAAATATTATTCAAGAATACTTGTGGCTGTGGATTATTAGTAAGGCTGTTATTTAGATTATTGGTGCTGAGATTTAAGTTTAGCTTTTATGGTGCATGTGTATACTGTGATCTACCGACCAAGTGCAACAGGAGAAGTAGTCAATATTTTCATGCGGAAATTGACAAGCAACCGTTTTTACACGTAAAAGTCAGGAAATAGATTGGTACATTCCCGCAACTGACGCAACTTTATCTGGTCATTAAATAAAATATATAAAAAAAATAAAAATTCATCCATAGAAACATATTTGGAGCAAGCACGCAATTTCTAAACTCAATTTCTTCTATTCATTGAATAGTCATGATGTTGTATCATTGAATAGTCATGTAAGTTTGACAGCTTACTGTTGATAGCATAAGCAAAGGAGACATTGTGGGTCTAAATTGTTGTTCTCTTTTTGTAAGATAGTTGAAAAAAACAGATATTTTTTCATATAATGTGTACATGCTAAAAGAAATATGGTAATCTTTTTTGAGTAACGTCGTTCGGAATTCTTCCTCTTTATTTCCTCATCTCGAAGATTTGAAATGCTTTCATGTTTAAACCACCCTTTCATAGGTCACAATTAATTTAATCCAATCCTTTTTAAGAAAATAAAATAATTTTTAATAGCTTCAAACCCTCTAAGAAAAACAATCATGAGAGTAAGGGTGTTTTCTTTTCTTAGGCTACACCATTTTCTTTTATGGGTTTGAAAGAGAAACCTTGGACCTATGGTGAAGAATTATTCTCATAGATAAAAAGTCTCACTTAAGATATGAAGCGGACAAATTGGGGAATTTTTTTGGTTAAAAGATGAGCACATCAATGATGTGAAGGTTTTAAGGGAATCTCATTCATTGATAATGATGTTATAAAGGTCCAATTTAAATTAGTTTATATTAGTCAAATTTATCAACAAAATAATTAACCTTTTTTATTAGTTAGAATTCTAACACATTAAAGGACGTACAAGATGAAGGTAGATACAAAGACAAATTTGAAGGTTAAATTTCAAACCAAAATCATGCAAGTATAGTGTACTAGCATCTAACCAACATGGAATGCTATTTTTTTAATATTGTTGATTAGTATAAACTAAACACAGTAAGAATATATGTCATTTATAATTTAATGTTGTCTAAAAATAAAACTCTATATAATGAGATCATTCGAAATTAATAAAATAAGTGCAAGTCATTTTAATAATTATATACTTCCTAACAAGTAATTTTTTTTTCTCTTGATACCTTCCAAATTTAGAATCTTTGTATTATATTAAATAAGATACTTATTACACGCCGGGCGCGCGGCCCCCCCCCCCCCCCCCCCCCCGGGGGGGGGGGGGGGGGGGGGGGGGGGCGGGGGGGGGGGCCGGCGGGGGCCCCGCCCCGCCCCCCCCCCCCGCCCCCCCCCCCCCCCCCCCGCCGCCCCGGCGGCGGCGCGCGCCCCCCCGCCCGGGCCCCGCCGGGGGCCCCCGGGCCCCCCCGCCCCCCGCCCGCCCGCCGCCCCCCCCCCCCCCCCGCGCCCCCGCCCCCCCGCGCCCGCCCCCCCCCCGCCGCCCCCCCCCCGCCCCGCCGCCCGCCGGCCGCCGCCGCCCCCCCCGCGGGCCGCCGCCCCGCCGGCCGGCGGCGGCGCGGGCCCGCGGATAAGATACTTATTTAAAAAAAAAAATTATGAATAATATATATTAAAAAACTTGTTGTACACGAGAATGGTATTAAAAAAAACACATGACCACAAATTATGTATGAATATGGTAAAAAAAAAGCTAGTGCTTATCTATTAGTTTTAAAAAGATATAGGTAAAACAAATAATAAACTATGACCAAAGTAAATTCTAGAAATCTTTCCTAATTTTAATTCTTATGTTTTATTTAACCATTTACTGACGCGCACTCAAATAAAATTTAAAACAATAATATCAAAATTAAAATATCATCTAAATTTTAAATTAAGTCCAATACGGCTAAGTCAAATTTCAGGCCTTTCCTCGTGGGTGCACGAGGGCCAGCTCTATGGCACACAACTCTTGAAGAGTTGTTCTCCATCTAGAGAATTTCACCGGGTCTTTAACAGAAGCGAAGCGGCAGGAGGAGGATATCATAATATCATAATGGCTCTCTCCAGATATGACTCTGTATCGCGTAAGTGGTTAAAGGAGACCAAGGAATTATTCGAGGATGGGGAAAATGGAGCAATGGAGAGAGAATACACAGAGGATGGCGCTTGTATCTACACCGTGCCCGACTCTCTGCGCAAGGAAAGACCAGAAGCATATGACCCCCGGGTTGTTTCTCTCGGCCCTTTCCATCATCTCAAGTCTGAATTTTCTAAATCTGAAAATTACAAAAATGAACTGGTTTTACGAATCACGAAGAATGCCAATGGGCGCCTTGAATTTAGTCAACTGGCCCAAAATCTAAGTTCAGAGTTCGGGGAAAGAATTTGTAAAAGCTATGAGCAATGTGATCACAGCAGCGAAGTATTAGGATGGATGATGGCTAAGGATGCCTTATTTCTTTTAGACGTTTTGCGGTCTAATTTTGTGCCTAATACCTGTGAAAACGTTCACTCGGCTCATAAAGTTTTCGATCCAAAAAGAAAGGGCCCTCTGCTGTTCGCTGTCCAAGCAGATATCCTCAAGATGGAGAATCAAATTCCAATGTTTGTTTTAAAGGAGGTTCTCAAATGGGAGCAAGGGTCAGAAGTATTAGCCTTACAGAGTCTAAGGAATATCGTTGAAGTATCGTGCAGAGAGTTCTCTCCTTTCATAATGAGTACTCATCACCCCTACGATGGATCTGAAAAGCATCTGCTGGACTATCTCTACAACACCATCGTCTCACCTTCCCTGAGGAGAAATGTCGATGTCCATCTTCCTATAGATTTGGACAGTCGCATTTCCGGCTCGCAGGGAATCAACCAAAACCCACATCAAGAAAACAACGATGGTGGCGGTTTCATGGCTTTCATCCGCAGGCTTTTCAGATTTGACTGTCTTTCGAGTAATTTCAAAACCAGTGTTGATCTCCCATCGGCAACAGAACTGCACAGAAGAGGAGTAAAGTTTGTAGCGCTGGAAACAGGAAGTCTGGACAAAATCAGATTCGACAGTAGGACGCGTACGTTTTACCTCCCGACGATGAGAATGGACGACAGGACGGAAGTGGTGCTGAGGAACCTGGTGGCGCACGAGGCCTTCGTGGAACTGCAGACGAGGGCGCTGTTGAGTTACGTGGACTTGATGGACCGCCTGGTCGACACGCCGAGTGACGTGGCGGTGCTGAAGAGGTGCGGGGTATTTCGCAGCCACATGGGCAGTGACAAAGAGGTGGCCAACGTCTGGAACGGCATGGGCAGATCCATGTGGAAGAGCGGTTATGACCCTGTTGACAGAGCTGTTGCAGATGCGATTGTGTATTACAGAAGCAAATACAGAGTTCTATTTTCAGAGTTTATGCAGCAACATTTCTCTAAGCCCTGGACAGCTACGTCGGTGCTGGGAGCATGCATTTTCCTGGGTTTGGCGTTAGCGCAGACTATTCTCCAGTTTGAACAGCTACGTCTCCAGAAGAACACGGAAGGTTATCACCGTAGATTTTGATCTTCTGCAAGATTAAAGATTGCCATAACTAGCATATGATCCCTATAATATAGGGAAAAGGACGGCGCATTAGGTTCAGTCCCTATAATATAGGGAAAAGGATGTCCAGTGCACCCATAGAATAGAGTAGTTTGTGCTGTCACCAAGAATATTGGTTATGTTAGAAGGTTATATATATTTTTTTTGGTCGTGTAACTTAAAAGTATTTTTATATCTATGTGAAAAGAACGCTATTGGTTAAGTTAGAATGTTATACATTTCATATGTATTTTTTTATTTCTACAAAAATAAGTAGAGAACCTTTTTAATAATTATATCTTTCATTTATTTTTTATTTTTTATTAAAAATTAATATTTATAATAGTTAAAATGCCACAAATATAAATATATATATAATAGATTTTATTTTTAAAATATAATATTATGTAAAAAAATTAAAAAAATCTATTAATATATATATGAATTATATTTTTTACTAATCTATATTACAAACTTAATGTTTTTTTACTAGGTTTACTGGAATATCAATATACATTTCTCTAGATTTAGACCTCCATATTTATAATATTTAAGGATGAATCAATTGGTTGAAAGAAAGCATAAGACCTATGTGAAATTTATAAGAATTTTGGTAAAAAATGACAATTTTTTCTTCATTATATGTCTCTATGTCTCCTATAATGGATGCTCTAGTGGGTCTTTGTATTTTGAGGTAGAATCATTTGGATCTCCTCCATTATCTAAAATATGTTATTGCAAAAATATTTCCTACACAAGAGTCTCCTTAGGCTGGACCGTAGTCACCACTATTACTATTAGCAACTTTCGCACACATCCAAAACCCACTTCTACTAGGACTACATATGAAGAAGAGAGTTCAAGATCACCACCTCCTTTAAAGATAATCTCCTTCAATCTCTCATTGTTGCATAAGGTGTGTCTTGAAGACACAAGTTTTCCATTAACATCATACATCATCCTATTTGAAGACTTTCTCTTGCCCTTGGATCACCTAATTTTTGTCACCAAAGAATTCTTTGCATGAACCTACTTAAAAGAAGATTTGTAATAAAATTTCAAGAGTACCTAGATAGAAAATAGAAGAAATAAGTGATCATCAAGGGTTAGATCTTCATGAATAAGTTGAATAAACCACCTAAAGGAGGATGATATATTGACTAAAGCACATCCTAAATAATTTTCCTACAATCTTGAAAAAGACTCAAAGTTTACCACAACTATCAAAAATCCATCTATATCTCCTAAAAAAATCAGGTCAAATATTCTAAGTTGACCAAAAATTGTTATTTTTCTCATTAAGGTGAGTAACTAGGGTTTTGTGATCCATATTACATAATTTGATCCCTAACACCATAGTAGGTCAATGAAATTATGTTGCCTATATGTAGGGCTCAAAAAATCATGCAATTTAAGAAAAATGGCTCAAAATGCTCCTATATGCAAAAGTTATAGCTTCTATAAGTTGTACCCTAGTGGACCCCCCAATATTAAAAATTAAATGCTAAAAATGTAGAGTTGTAAGGGCCAATCTCAACCTACCACTTGGTGAATTCTAATTTGTTGTTGTGCTCTAATCACTTTTTCCCACTTTAGCTCCTTTGGTTTGTTAGGTCATCAACACTTATTTCTTATTGATTGGTTTGACTAGTACAAATAGAAAAAGATTATCCCGTTCAACCTTAGAATAAATCTTACATATACAAGGTAGAGAAGGGGACAAATTTCAAACATCATATCTCGACTTAATGAGCAACTTGAGATTATTGAGATAGCTAACCACCTACAACAATGCATTTGGAGGGAAAAGGCATATTTACTCCTTGAGGTGAATAACACCTCACTCAAATGTCCCAAAACCAAACTCCATAGGATTTAAATAGCACACCTCCTTGAAAAGCACCTTAGTTGATACCCTCCTACCACTATGCCACACATTCTAGATAGAATGTTGATATGGAAGATTCTAATAAGGAACAAAGGCAAAATTTTACCAAACATGCATGCACCTATAAGGCAGTAAACAAATTAATCCCCATGACTAATCATAGAAGTTCTTTATTGATCACTGGCCTATCCATATTTATCATAGTAAAATATGTAATAGAGGAAGGCATCCCTTTTTGAAAAAACAATGTCCTTGCAAAAAGTGTAACTATGAGGGTGCACCTATTATAACTGAATAAACTTTGAAACCTATAATGTAACTCTTAGCCAAGTGATGATATGACCACTTTGTTACTACCCATGCAAATGATCTAAACCTTAAAATTGTAGAGTGTAAAGGTCCTACAGTAGTTTTTTTTTAAGTTGGGAAAGTGATACAATTGTCGAGAGCAAATGCAACGAAAGAGACCAAAAGGAAAGAGAAATAGTTGATGGCATCTATTTTTAAAAATTTTAAAATTTTCCTCCAAAAAAGTATTCAAATTGTTCATTGTAAGAAGAGGATAAATAACCTCAATTCATCATTACTTCTTTTGTCGGGATTAACTTATGAATATTGAGAGAGCAGATCACCCTTTGAACTAAGAGAAAGATCAAAGGAACCAAAAAATCATTTTTCATGACAAATTGATGTCGCTCCATATCCCTTCTGATATCATGTTTGAATTTACATTATTTTCTACAAAGAAACAAAATCAAACCCTTTACAAAAAGTGAAAAAGAAGGACAAAAGAGAAGGATTTAGTTGGCACCCTTTGGCACCATAAAAGACACTATATCCCTACATAATATTAGCCAACACATTGATGATAAAATGAGGATTGGAAGGGGGTATTTATAGCAATGTCAAAACCCCAATTACATAACAGAATTAATTTAGGTTAATTACAAGTTATAAAGAGGGTTTAACCATAACAAGGTTAACCATGATCCATATGGATTACATAATAAAATATTATAAATAATTAATACATTTTACAATAAAATGCCCTTAGTCCTATACAATACATCACACAATGCCAACCTTAGACATAAATTATATTACAATTTCAATAGCACCTAGGTTAGATAGCCTTCCTATTGAATTCTTCAAGTTCATGTGGCCACATCTAGATCAAGATCATCACGGTCTATAATGGAAAAGAACTTAGAGGTTCTTTAGGATATCTCATAAATCAAAGCCCTATTATAATTTTATGCTCAAACTAATAATATTTCACCTATTCTCCTTTACACTACTTCGTTGGATGCTTTATTATATAGGTTATCGATACAAAAATTCTTGTTTGATGCTCAACAAATTTATTTAGAGTTTCACATTCTTATGACCATTTAGAGTTTGAACTATAAGGAAATGACCATATATATAAATTATTTGGTTTATCTCTCCTATCAAAATTATAGTCTAATGTGACTAATCTCTTGTTATTTCACATTTGTAGAATTTGAAGTTCACATACTATCTAGATATTTAAAATAAAATAATCACTAGCACATAAAACTATAAAATTAATTAGAGAGGAAAATATTAGCTATGAGAGTTTAAGTGACTAGCTTTGTAAATCTAAACCTATGTATAAAATATTATCATTAAAAATATCTATAACACTTTATATGGTGTATGACTTGATGACTAAAGTAGCATACAAAGAATGGAAGGCATTGTGAGAGTGTTAATATAATCAAACTTTTGGTGGATTAAAAAATAAATTTTAAATAATGAATTATGAGAGGCTGAGAACTAGGAGTGAATGTGAGAAAGCAATCAACCTCATATTTTCTGGTTTTATATCTCTAAGAAAGAGCAGGAAACAAGTGAGTAAGGAGCAAGTGACTAAGTACCACTCTTCTTCTAATTTTTTAAGAAAATTAAAAATATATATATTTTAAAAAATATTCTAGATAACATAAAAAACAATTATTTTTGAAATCCCCAACTAAAAGTAAGCATACCCTAAAATGAAAAA
The DNA here is from genome assembly GCA_028583015.1 of Wollemia nobilis. NCBI lineage: Eukaryota > Viridiplantae > Streptophyta > Pinopsida > Araucariales > Araucariaceae > Wollemia > Wollemia nobilis. Next base: position 96,223 of record JAQPPZ010008160.1, read on the forward strand.
TAAATAATCTAATTTAAAAGAAGAGAAAAAATCTATAATTAATCTTATCAAAATAATAAAAATTACACTAGTGTAAACACAACACAATCAAAGCAATCCCTATTGTCACTTCTGTCTTCTTGTTTTTTTGGCTCTACTTTTGTATTTCCAGTCTTCAACTATTTTTATTTCCTCCTTTAATTTTTTAAGAAATAGACAGGTGCCCGTAGGTATTTTGACTTTGGCGAGATGAAACTAACATTCTTTGACAGCCTGTCTTGGCAACTAAGACTTTTAACGTTTACCTAAAATCTTTTCGTGGCTTTGAATGATCCCACGATAAGAAGGAAGAGGTATAGCTGCCCTGGACTTTCAACCGACTTGTCACCTTGATACTTTTGTTTCCACGCACAAACCAAAATCGAGGTCTCTTTCCAAAGTTGGTCTTGTGCACATGGTTCCTCGTGGGGTTGTTCGTCGCACTGATTGTGTTTGCGCTTGTAATGTTTTTAAAACAGTGAAGTCGTCTGGTAAAGATTTTGGTTTCACATTGGGTAGTTTTAATTATATATTTTAATTATTATTTAATATTATTGGTGATGTGATTCTTATATTATTGGTAATATGATTAAGGTTCAATCCCATAGTAAATATATGTAAGAAATATTTTAAAAAACTATATATTTTGATTGGATATCTTCAATAATTTAAAAAAAAAACATTAAAACTTATAAATAAATATTTTAGTTGCATATCTTCAATAATTAAAAAAAAAAAACATTGAAGCTTATAAATATTCTAACGTGTTTTAGTAAATATTTTGTGAAGGATAATATGCTATGGTATCATTATTAGATGTATGATATGTTTTGTGTTTGAAAATATACAATAGTCACAAATAAAATTTTATATTATAGTTTATAGGTACAAGTATAAAGGTTATGCATAAATCATTTTAAAAATTTTTAGAAAAAATAAAAATAAAGAATTTGAAATAAAAGTCTTCATTAATTACCGGGTTTTGCGGGTTAACCCAAAACCTATTACAATATCCAGCCTTTTCTGCTGAGATTGTAGATCCTAGTCATCCTTGAAACTTTCTTACCAAAAATTGTGTTGAATCCCCTACAACACCTTACTAACAAAGCACACCCATACCTAAACATTACTTACATTGAAAGGAATTGAAGTTTGGAACTTTGCACTTGTGAAACCTATTGCTTGCTCATTTCCTATTCTCTATCGGAATATTCCAAGGCTTACACCCTGTTACCTTCATTTCCAATTTGGTATGATTTAGAGGGAAACCCCATAGTTATTACCAGCTCCATGGGGAAATAACACCCATTCATCTTTCTCCTTAACGGGTAGGTTTCTTTTCATGACTAATAATGTTTTCCACTTCACGTGGCACACCTTGTGTCCATGTCACCAAGCTACCAACATCAACACCTATGTTGGCTAATTTTTCAGTTGACCTGTTGGCCTCACGGTACACGTGACAAGCCCTCTTGTTTTATCTTGTCGCAAAAAGGATCCTCACTTCATGGATGACTCCCTCGATTCTACATGGAGGTTTTTTGCCATTGGTTAACAAGTTGATGATGTTCATAGAATCACCTTCAATCATCAAGTTACCTTGAGTTGCTTGGGCTACTTGCAACCCTCTCCAAAGGGCTCTAGCTTCGGCTTCGTTATTAGTTCTGATTCCCAATGGTTTAGTGAAGGCCTTGACCATATTTCCTTGATGATCCCTGATTATTCCTCCAACTCCAGCTCTTCCCGGGTTCTCCTTGGCTGCACCATCAAAATTTAGTTTAAACCAACCTTGGGGGTGGCTCCCAAGAAATCCCATTTTTGGGATTGGGCAAAGGAATGGAAGGTTTGTGTAGACACCAAAATAGCACCCATCCGATTAAGTGACTACAAACACTGATCGCATTGACACACACAGCTTTCAGGGCAGCCCTCAGAGGTCAAACAGTGGTCCTAACTACTCACACAGTAGTTTAGAAGGTCAAAAAATGAGCAGAGCAAAGATGGTCGTCTTAGACAAGCCTTATCAAAGCAAGACAAAGTCTTCAAAGCAAAGCCCTCGTCAAAAGCCGGGCCGAAGTGTCGCGATATCGCGACACTTCGGGCCCTTTGCCAAAGCCGGGCCGAAGTGTCACGATATCGCGACACTTCGGGCCCTTTGCCCAAGCCGGGCCGAAGTGTCGCGATATCGCGACACTTCGGGCCCCTTTCCAAAGCCGGGCCGAAGTGTCGCGATATCGCGACACTTCGGGCGCAAGCCTTCGCCAGGCCGAAGTGTCGTGATATCGCGACACTTCGGGCCCTCCAAAGCCGGGGCCGAAGTGTCGCGATATCGTGACACTTCGCCCCCTAGCCGGCGAAGTGTCACGATATCGCGACACTTCGGGCCCTTCCAAAGCCGGGCCGAAGTGTCGCGATATCGCGACACTTCGGGCCCTTGCCAAAGCCGGGCCGAAGTGTCGCGATATCGCGACACTTCGGCCCTAACCAAAGCCGGGCCGAAGTGTCGCGATATCGCGACACTTCGGGCCCCAAGCGGGCCGAAGTGTCGCGATATCGCGACACTTCGGGCCCTTTGCCCAAGCCGGGCCGAAGTGTCGCGATATCGCGACACTTCGGGCCCTTTGCCCAAGCCGGGCCGAAGTGTCGCGATATCGCGACACTTCGGGCCCTATGCCCAAGCCGGGCCGAAGTGTCGCGATATCGCGACACTTCGGGCCCTATGCCCAAGCCGGGCCGAAGTGTCGCGATATCGCGACACTTCGGGCCCTTAGCCCAAGCCGGGCCGAAGTGTCGCGATATCGCGACACTTCGGGCCCTTGCCCAACCGGGCCGAAGTGTCGCGATATCGCGACACTTCGGGCCCTTGGCCCAAGCCGGGCCGAAGTGTCGCGATATCGCGACACTTCGGGCCCTTTGCCCAAGCCGGGCCGAAGTGTCGCGATATCGCGACACTTCGGGCCCTTTGCCAAGCCGGGCCGAAGTGTCGCGATATCGCGACACTTCGGGCCCTTGGCCCAAGCCGGGCCGAAGTGTCGCGATATCGCGACACTTCGGGCCTTATGCCCAAGCCGGGCCGAAGTGTCGCGATATCGCCTCCTAGCCCACCGGGCCGAAGTGTCGCGATATCGCGACACTTCGGGCCCTATAGCCAAAGCCGGGCCGAAGTGTCGCGATATCGCGACACTTCGGGCCCTATAGCCCAAGCCGGGCCGAAGTGTCGCGATATCGCGACACTTCGCGCCCTATAGCCAAAGCCCGGCCGAAGTGTCGCGATATCGCGACACTTCGGTCCCCAAGCCAAGACCCGGCCGAAGTGTCGCGATATCGCGACACTTCGACATCAAAGGCAGAAGCAGTCAAAGTCAACATTCAAAGGCAGACATTCGACCATTCAAGAGGCGCCATTAAAACATCCAAGGCATGGCCGCCACGTGGCACCCCTGCGTGCCCATTTTTTAAAGAGACCACGTGGGTCTGTAAAAACGGTGGACTTCACCAACTGCAGTAATGAGACGAGCAGTCTCAACAACAAATCCAGTCCGAGGCCATGCCTCATAACTACTGATGTCAGTGCGAGCCATGTCTCATAAATCATCTGACAAGGGTCAAATCTCAGCGACGGACTTAGGGTTTGACATTAATGTTCAGAGGCAAAATTCCTCTATAAAAACTAGCTCAATGCAATGAAAAAAGGACCGAAACGAAGCATTTTAAAAATACAACGAAGTGCTGTTCATTTGAAGACCCGATTGCACCAGTTTGAGTTCACCTTCTTCACATCCAGAATCTCTTACAAAATAGAGGTTGGTGGGTGGTTCTCAGAAGCGTGAATCTGACTTCCATACCCGACAGTGGATCACTACATCCCACTAATTCGATGACAACTCAATACAAAATATTCTGGGCCCTTCCTTATTGGATTGGTGCCATAATTAAATTCTAACGGGGGCGGCCCGCTTGGGCACCCCATACCTTTTCTTGCTGATTTCGCTTTAATATATATCATGTTCTTGCGTGTTATCCTGTATTAATGTTCTGCATTATATGTTCGATAAAGACAGATAAATAGAAAGAACAGATCTCATTAATAATGTTATCTTTGTTTGTTCTGCATTCTTCTGCATCGGTTTCTCATTAACCGTTTGCGTAAGGTTAGGACAGATCTGCAGGTGGCGTTTTATCCTGCATTAGGGTTCTTTCTGCATTACGTGTTTAATATATATATCGATATTATTATGCTCTCGTGTTTCTTTTCGATCTCTCTATTTCTAATGGCAGCGACCTCTTAGTAAAGTTTTCTGTCCTCTGTAGAATTTGCAAATCTCACGTCTTTCATTGCGGTATTACGTTCTACGTTAACTTGTTAGACATATTACGTACTATGTTCTACGTTCTGTTGTTTTAGTGTTGATTCTTATTAAATGTGCATGTCATCTACACTCATCTATGCACGGTTTTTAATGATCTCAAGCATACATCTTTCATATTTTTTTTAGAAGTAAATGTTTTATGTTAACACAGGTGCTACTAACGCGTTTATTTGTTTCTTTGACTGCAGGAGAAACAACAGCAAGCAAGGAGGCACCGGCAAAGACTCATTAACACCAGCGGCGGCAATACGTTAGCCCGCCCATTTTGCATGTGGGCATGCGGAGAGAAGATCATTAATCATGACTGTAACCGAGAATATGTCACTGAGGAGATTTATTGTAACCGAGTCAGAATCTTATGAATAAAAAGGGTTGTGCTTCTACTTTTGATATATCAAGCTGGTTATGTTACATTGCATCTTAAGTGTTCTTTTATTTCCGGAATCTCATGCTTTCAGTGGCGATCACGGTGGGACCGTTCCCAGATTTTTAAATCACAGAAACTAATCAGATTTGTTGTGCTTTGTGCTTAACAGGTACCTTTTTTTAAGCTGAAGGTCAGAAACAGCAAATCCCGACAGAGAAGAGGTAACGGTTCTAACTGTCTATTTCATTTTCTGCTGTAATATTTCTGTTTATTTTATTTATTTAATTTCTTTTTAGTTGTAATATTTTTGCTATAATATTGCTATAATATTTCTTTTTTTACTTTTATTTTTTTATTAAAGAAAGGTAGAGAAATTTTCCGTAAATTTTTCTTGCTTTAAAAAAAAAAAAAAATTAAATTTTTACTTGCTGTTTTCCGGTTTGTAGTGTTTCTTGCTGTCTTCCGGTTTGCATAGGGAAAGTTTCTTTTTGTTGCTCGTTTCATTTTTATTAAATAAAAAATGAACTCCACACACTGCACGCGGTAAATTTGAACCAAGGAGCTGGTCGTAAAACCCCAGCCCTTGAGCAAGACCAACGGTGGGTTCATCACCACCTTGGCTTAGCTTTGCATCCATTTCCCCGATTGTCACTGTTGTTAGACGTAAATCCTGACGAAAGCTGACCGAGTGTTGCTGGGGTGATTCCCATGCACGCGAGGATAAGTCTTCTATGGTAGGTGTCATTAACAGGACAATCCCCCTTTCGTACCGCCTATGTTCCACGTACCATCTGCTCTCACGTACCTATAGTTTCCCTCTCGTAAGGGCGGGTATATAGAGAGGTTGGTATATCGGTCCGACAATGGTATATTGAAGGGGCGACCATTTATGGGAGTCATATGAGCCAACATTATGCATTTAAACGTTCTTCAAAATTTGCAAAAACATAACAAAACATCAAAATGCACTAAACCAGTTTAGGACACACTATCAAATCCTTAAAAGAGATAATCACAATTTTGTGTATGAGTGTGTTCATTTCTCGCTTAGTGTAGACCAAAAGACAAATCACCATAAACGAGATAAAATCTGCTTAGATAGTAGAGAAGCGCCACAATGGTGTACACCCGTAGCCAAGCCCAATCAAGGGCGGACGCTGCGGAAGGTGCACAAAGAGAGGGCGCTAGTCGCCTTCGTTTTAGCCCTGAGGACTTGGCCATACCGCCTTGGCGGTCTAGCCTACAAGAGAGTCCATATCAGGCCCCATCAAAAAGAAATTATTGGGAGCCTCCTCATTGGGGTATGCCCATCCAACACAGCCCCTTTCGGGAAGACGCTTTACACGTAGATCTCAATGTAGGTAGACAACCGCCTCTTGAGGCTAGATTTGAATGGCCACAGCACGATGAAGCGCTAGAGAGGCATATTGTCCATTTGGAGAGACAACGTGGATATGGCGTCTCTTCTTTACCTCCCATCAGAACAGAAAGACAACATCCAGAGCGCAGGGCTCTTTACACAGGGCAAGCTAACTCCGCCCGCCCCTTTCACACCCATGAAAGGGAGTACGAGGAAGATCATCGCATTCCTCGGGAACAACATACAGCGCGGGAACCTTGTGTTTATGCACCTGCCAGGTATCATGATCACACATCAAGGCTAGAGCCTCAAGCAAATGTCGCCTACCCCGACAAAGGGAAGCAACCCATTGAAATTTTAGACCATCAAGATCGAGGCAAACACATAGGCAAAACATTCAAGCCTCCTCAACAAAAGAGGGCAGACCCAGTTGACCCGGAAGTCACCAGACATGCCGCTCGCCAAGCTCGAATCACGCAGCTTGAGCAGGGTCATCAGGAGTTAGAGTACTTATACCGCTTGAATAAAGAGCGCATGCAGCGCGAAGCGGATGAGTTGCGCTATAAGCTACCTGAGAGGGTGCCAACCCCTCGCACCCATAGAGACGAACAATATGAGAGGCACAACCCTTTGATGCCGGACAGGTCTCCACGACCTCGTCAAGCTTTGCCTCCGAGACCTTATAGACCCGAGAGGGAGGCCACTCCCCGCAACAATGATGGGTACCCTCAACGGGGACTCAATCAAGGTCATAGGTCTCGCCCAGAGACTCCTCAAGAAGTTTATGAGGAGTACGAACCAGAGATAGAACGGGCCGAAATGCCCCATCAAGGCGGGAGGGCTGCCAATCGGCCACCCCCCCATAGGCCTCCAGTCTCCCATGACTCACAACGGGAGCAAACCAAAGAGGAAGAAATAAAATCTTCCGATGCATACAAAGCGCTATTAGAGCGTTTGGAGTCTATGGAGACAAAAGCTTACGGGCATCAAAAGCCCACATTACGTCAACTCCGTGAGTCATCCGAGTGCATCCCTCAGTGCCTACACCTCTTTACCCCGAACACTTCAAGTTGCCTCAATTGGCAGTTTTTAAAGGTGAAGAGGATGCACAAGAACATGTCACAAGGTTCCTAAGTCAATGCTTCGGCATCCAAGATAATGATGCATTGTTGCTTCGAACTTTCATAACCACATTCGTAGGCCCTGCCTCGGATTGGTTCACACAATTACCCAAACACAGCATAAACAATCTCGATCAATTAGTAGATGCGTTTCTTGAACGCTTTGCTTTCAACACAAAGAAGAAGGCATCACTGAGTGATTTGGCCAGCCTCAGGCAATATGAGGAAGAAACAATGACAGCATACGGGAATCGATGGAGGGCTTTGCTTTCTAAGCTACCCTACCATCCCCCTATGACTGATCTCACACAGATGTTCGCAAAAAGTTGCTTGAAATCGATCTCTGGTCTATTGCTGCTGCAGCAATACGACAGTTTAGAAGACGCTTTGGCGCAAGCCAGAGTTATAGAAGAGATTAAGATAGGCGAAGGCGCAATCGCCAAGCCTAAAAAGAAAGAGTGGAATAAAACCACTAAGACTGGGAATACGCAATCACAACCCGCTACGGTTAATCAAGTTGCGATAAATGTTCCCAAGCCTGTGCAAGAAATGCAGCCCCAAAAGGCTAATTACCAGGCGGTGCCTCCTAGTTATGAAAAAGATAATAAGAAACAGGAGCAGAATCAGCAGCGTCGCCCTAGGCGACAATTCACCCCTTACACGGAGTCCAGGGACTCCCTATTTGACCGCTTGTCAGCGGCAAATTTAGTCACCTTGCCAGAAATCCAAACTATAGACCCTAACGCCCCCAAGCCTAAGGGATACAGAGAGGAATTGTATTGTAGATTCCATAGGCGCAGGGGACATGATTTAAATGGATGCTAGAAATTCAAAGGATTAATCCAAGATTTAATCGACAATAAAACATTGGCCGTAGACAACCCCATAGCGCCAAATAATCAACAAATGGGGGTATTCAAGGACCCTTTGCCTGCCCACGAGGCACAGGCAAAACCTCTCCAGATTAACGAGGTGCGAGAGAATCTTCCCATGCAAGGATTTGTGGGAATGATCAGCATAGTGACAAGGAACAAAAAGTACCCAACAGTCACCCCCGAGGTAGCTACGAGGGAAGTCCCGACAACATCGCAGCCTCAACAACACCCTGTGCAGTTACCTCCGCCTAGACCAGAGGTCACGATACGGACCAAACTCACGCAGAGTTTGCGGACCACATCGGCTAGGCTGTCCATTTACGAGCTTATTCAACAGTCAACACCTCATAGGGAAGCTCTTATGGACATTTTAAAAGCCATCGAATTACAGCCTCACGAAGCAAATTCTTTCAACAACTTCGTAGGACATGTGAAACGATGTACCGAACTGGTCATCACCTTCAGAGAGGATGAAGTCAAAGCAATATCGAATGACACGGCAGATCCACCCCTGCACGTTGTTGCGCGGATCAACGGGATCCCGTACAAGAGAGTGTTGGTAGATACTGGCTCGTCCAGTAACATCATTACCACTGCAGCCCTAAAACATTTAAAGCTGCCAGCCTCTCATATCATAGCCTCCACGTACACACTACGAGCGTTCAATGATGCAATATGCTCGACAGTCGACACAGTTGTTCTACCTATCCAGGTAGGACAAAAGACAATACCAACATTGTGCCATGTGTTAGAAGGCGAGATGGCTTACAATATACTGCTAGGGCGACCTTGGATCAGGGACATGAAGTGTGTCCCTTCCATCGCTCACCAATGCTTAAAGTATGCTTTTGAAGGAGAAATACATGTAGTCCCGATGGACTTGGAACCCTTCAAGTATTGCAACGTGGTACAACTAATGCCTCAATCGACCCTCCCTTCAACGCATTTGGATTTCCAGTTAAATCCATCTAAACAGGGTCCAATACCACAGGCACCACTGGTGACCAAATCACCAAAATCCCAGCCAGGTGAATCCTCATCATCTGCTCCTTCATTACCAATGCCACCTGTCATGGCTAAATAGAAGGACAAGGGAAAACAGATCATGGAAGAGGCTCAGCCCCTAGAAGAGGGTTTGCCAACAATATCAACGGTATCAACAGAGGAAACACCTAGCACTACGGAAGTTGAGATTCCTAAACCACCACACATGGAATGGACTCAGGAAGGACTCCCGTTCCCTCCCTCCCAAGCATCAACAATCACTATTGAAATGGCCAATACAGGCCTGGGGGAGTACTTAGTGCAGAATGTTGTGGCAACGCCTACAGTAGAATCAGTACGGGATATGGGGAGACCTCGCCTTCCCATAGGAACAGTTGTTCCTCTAGGTCACCCACCCAACCAGAAAAATTTTGTGTATGGGGGCCTTGATCATGGTCTTGAACCATGCAAGCAAAAGGAAGCAGACGAAGAACCTTTTGTTGAAAACATCAATTATCTATCAAACCCAAACTTCGCCCTAAAATATCTCGGCCAATGCAATTGGCATGGATACGGGCTAGGCAGATATGAACAAGGGATGCGGGTCCTTTGCCAACCAAGATATCAGATGCCATATGATAAGTCAGGAGTAGGGTTCAACCACCCCCTGCCCTTAGACATCTTGGTAGAAAATATGCAAGGCCTAGAAATAGGCAACAAGGGGGGATTGGCACCCGATCTCTATGCCAACCCAAATACAGACTTTACATTGGGAGATTACCTCCCATGGTCAACCAACACCCTTGGCAACAGCAGTAACTCCCCTCCTTTGCTAGAGAGAGGTGAAAGTTCGGACATTAATCCTCAAAGAGAACATCAACGATGTCCAGACATCTTTTTGAAACTATTCCCCTTAGAGGTTCCAGTTGAGTCAATACCATGTCAAGGGAATCCGGTCCCTCCACCACAAGTGGAACAACCGCAATGGGACCAGATTAACTTACTGGAACAAGGAGAACCCTCAATGTCGCAAGTAACAATTGCTGAAGAGAATGAACATTTTTGGATCTCCGAAAGTGATTCAGAAGATGAGACTGAGATGATCTATCTCAGACATGCGCGACGGAATTATCGCCCTTTAACTCATGAAGATCTAATGGGACAGATGGGCATAAGGTTAGGGCATGAATGGTGGGTAGACCCAGCGGGGTGGGCCCTAGTGTTAGATCCATGGCTCCAAATTCACGATGAACACCGTCCACCCCGAGACCCTATCATGACAACCGTGCCGAGGGAAGACCCTGTCCTCCTTTCGCACATAGGGCCGATCCATTCGTGCCCGTTCCCCTAGAACCAGATCCAGAGTATAGGGAGCATCCAGAAGATTCAAGTTATCATACCCACGGTAATGGAGACCCAATTCATTCCATCCACATGATCTCCATTGATTTGACCGCACCCATCCGCAATCCGGCCGATCCAGCAAGGTCATTGCATCTAGACATAGATGCCATCGACTGGGATCGCGTCAATTCACCTTTGTCACCATCAGAGTACTGGCCTTTCGGTGAAATGCATCATTTTACCCCAGGGACAACTCAGGATATTTTTCAGGCTGAAGAGGAACCCGAGGTTCCCAACGTAGATCTAAATTCAGCTAATGATATCCATTTGATCCCGACTCCACATCAGTTGGAGGACGGATCCCACATGTCAGTCGAGGAAACGACTGATGTAGATATCGGCACAGATCCAATGAATCCACAGATTCTCAAGCTAGGGGTAAGCCTTTCCCCCGAAGAGCAAGCCGACTACATTACCCTTCTCAAAGAGAAGAAGGAGGTTTTTGCATGGTCATACAAGGATATGCCAGGACTAGACCCGTAGCTAGTCACGCATAATTTAACGCTTGATCCGACAATCAAGCCTGTAAAGCAAAAACTACGTAAGATGCACCCAACAGTGGCCTTAATGGTCAAAGACGAATTGCAAAAGTTGTTGGATGCACAGTTTGTCATCTGCGTGGATTATCCGCCATGGTTGTCCAACATGGTTCCCGTCAAGAAGCCCGACGGGAGGATTCGCATATGCACCGATTTTTGAGATCTAAACAAAGCGAGTCCTAAGGATGATTTCCCCTTACCGAGCATCGACGCATTGGTAGACGCTACAATAGGTCACGAAATGCTCTCCCTCATGGATGGTTTCTCAGGATACAATCAGATTCGTATCAATCCTGAAGACCAACTAAAAATGGCGTTCACAACGCCTTGGGGGACATTTTGTTATAAGGTCATGCCTTTTGGCCTTAAAAATGTTGGTGCCACCTACCAACGTGCCATGACATATATCTTCCATGATTACATGCACAAAACTTTGGAAGATTACATGGATGATTTGTTAGCCAAGTCTCTTTTGCGCTCAAATCATATCGATGACTTAAGCAAGATCCTCGATCGCCTCATGGAGCATAAAGTTAGACTAAACCCCAAGAAGTGCGTCTTTGGCGTCACATCTGGAAAACTCTTAGGTTTCATAGTCTCAAAATGAGGAATCGAGGTGGACCCAAAGAAAGTCAAGGCAATCCTCGAAATGGTTCCCCCAACTACAATCAAGCAGCTCAGAAGTCTGCAGGGCAAGGTCGCATCGATTAAACGCTTCATAGCGCAATTATCTGACAAGTGCCGACCCATGAACAAATTATTGCACAAGGGAGTTACATTTCATTGGGATGACGAGTGCCAGTCAGCCTTTGACGAGATCAAACAATACCTGGTTTCGCCGCCAGTATTGGCACCACCTAGACCAGGAGTGCCGTTCTACTTATACATCTCAGCTACTGAGGTGGCACTGGGCGCCATGCTAGCCCAGAAGAATGAACTTCACAAAGAACAGGCTACATACTATCTTAGCCGCACCCTGGTCAGTTATGAACTTAACTATGCATACGTTGAGAAACTCTGCTTGGCAGTGGTGTTTGCTACTAAAAAGCTACGCCATTACATGCTGAGCAACACTACGTATGTTGTGTCTAAGGAGAATCCATTGCGATACATGATGAGTCGTACTTATCATAGTAGTCGCACGGTGAAATGGATCATGTTGTTGACGGAATTTGACATAGAGTTTATTGGACAAAAATCTATCAAAGGACAAGTCATAGCCGATCAACTAGCAGAGGCTCCTCTTGAAGACGATCAGCCTCTGGTCATAGAACTACCCGATGATGGGGTCTTCCATGTCTCAGAATCGCCGGATTCTGATGAGCCTGAGTCACAGGCCGACATAACCCTATTCTTCGATGGTTCTAAATGTGAGCAAGGTGGTGGCACGGGAATTGTATTCTTCACACCGTAGGGTGCCCCAATGCCCCTGTCATTTAAATTAAACTTCCCATGCACCAACAATAACGTAGAGTATGAAGCCTTGCTCCTAGGTCTTCAGACAACAATCACCATGAACATCAAATGACTGAATATCTTTGGTGATTCGCTGTTAATAGTCAATCAAGTCAAAGGGGTATATCAATGCAAATGCCCAGTTCTGAAGGCTTATAAAGCCCTTGTGGACAAATTCCTGGCAAAACTTGAGTGGTATGACATCGAGGCCCTCCCTCGATCATCGAATCATTTTGCGGACACAATGGCCTCCTTGGGGTCACTAATTCCGTAGGACCTTTTCGGTGATATGACAACCATTCAAGTCAAAACCTTATCGCAATCCGTGATGGAGCGTGCAAGCTCAGACTTGACGCCAGGAATCCACATGATCCAGATTGAACCATCCTCGGATAAGTTCTCTCGAATCCGAGATCGTCTAAAACATGCCAACTGGGGGTCCTTGTTCTCCCCTACTCCCATTAATAGCAACACAACGCTATTCTTGCAGGTTCTATCCCATTCAGCGTTTGCTAGGGAGGAACTTCAAGAGGGATTGGTTGTTCATACTGTCGAGGTTTTTGATCAACAGGACTGGTATTTACCCATCAGAGACTACCTCAAGTTAGGTAATCTCCCACTTGGATTGACTCATGCCGCAAAACGAGCACTCAAGCAGAAAGCGGCTAAATATGTCTTGATAGGAGACATTTTGTATCGTCGCGACTATGAAGGAATCCTCCTTCGTTGCTTGGACCAGCAAGAGTCCACTTGGGCAGTTGCCCAAGCGCACGATGGTACATGTGGTGGCCACTTTAGTGGTATGGCTATTGCAAAGCGCATTCTTCGCATGGGCTATTATTGGCCATCTTTAGAGCGAGATTGTTGCACCTATGTCAAGAAGTGCGTGAAGTGTCAACATCATGCCAATTTGATGCACGTACCTTCTCAAGCCTTGCAGACAGTCCAGTATCTGATTGGCCGTTCTCGCAATGGGGCTTCGATCTAATTGGAAAGATCTCCCCTGCATCATCAGGCCATCACACGTTTATCATAACGGCCACAGAGTACTTTACCAAGTGGGTGGAAGCAATTCCGCTTACCTCTACGACAGGACCCCGCATTGTGGAGTTCATTTTGCATAACATCATATGTCATTTTGGTATTCCATCCAAAATAGTCTCGGATAATGGAACGCCTTTCAAGAACAAAGACGTGCGTGCTTTGACCACAAAGTACAAGATTCAGCACAACTTTTCAACACCCTATTATCCGTAGGCGAATGGGCAAGCAGAGGCGTCAAACAAAATGCTAGTTGCCATCCTTAAAAAGACCATCGTAGACAGTCATAAGGATTGGCACATTCAAATCCCACTTGCCCTATGGGCCTATCGCACTAGCATTCGGACACCCACTGGGGCCACTCCGTTTTCGCTTGTGTATGGCTCCGAGGCAGTCATGCCTCTCGAGTTGGAGATTCCTTCCCTGCGCATATCCATGCAAGAGTTCATCGATGATAATTCTACGCGGTAGGCCCGGTTAGACCAGCTTACGTTGCTTGACGAACGACGCGTTAATGCTCTCGAGCATTTACGTATTTATCAAGAGCGACTTAAGAAAGCTTACAACATGAAAGTTCACCTAAGGGACTTTCGGGTTGGTGATTTGGTTTTGAAGGAAAACCAACAAAATTCTAGTTTGCCATCCCACCTAAGGGACAAGTTTGCGGCAAATTGGTTAGGTCCATATATCATTGATAGCAAAATAGGACCCGGGACATACCGGCTAGCTTCTCTTGATGGTATCAAGGAAACAGAACCCTTGAATATCAGTCATTTGCGACCATTTCATATCTAAGAGAGCCAAATCCCAAAAATGCTCCAAGGATTCTTGCAATCGCTTGGTCAAACCCCAAAATGCTCCAAGGATTCTTGCAATCGCTTGGTCAATCCCAAAAATGCTCCAAGGATTCTTGCAATCGCTTGGTCAACCCAAAAATGCTCCAAGGATTCTTGCAATCGCTTGGTCAATCCCAAAATGCTCCAAGGATTCTTGCAATCGCTTGGTCAATCCCAAAATGCTCCAAGGATTCTTGCAATCGCTTGGTCAATCCCAAAAGGCTCCAAGGATTCTTGCAATCGCTTGGTCAATCCCAAAATGCTCCAAGGATTTCCACAATCGCTTGGTCAAAAATCAAGAAAATTCAAAAACAACAAAAAATCATCAAAAACAACAAAAATTTGCATCTCATTTCTAGGCATACTCAAATTCATCAATAAGAGAGTTCTTCTCGCACTTCATCTTCATATTCACAAAAATCAATCCATCAAAAATACAAAAATACATAGTTGCATTAAAGCATTGCATCCATACATTGCATATTTGTGGTCGTATAGGTCAAAGGCACCATAGGCTGTAATAACTCCGCTAGTCCATCTTGTTCCACACTATTCCATTTTACAAAAACAACAAAAACACCATGCATTGCTTTTACCATACTAGAGTCAGTGGTCTTTTAATGTATCAAGGGTTTTCGTGATTCAATCATCATTTTGCTCTTTAGCCATGTAATGTATCAAGTCAGACAGATTTTACGAAGGTAGAGTCATACTTGAAATACACCTTGTTACGTAACATCCCAACACAAATTAAAACACATAAAAATTCCCAAGTTGTGTGAACGAAAGATGAAACCTGCACAGTAATCCAGGTCACCATAAGCGAAACGGTTATCTTGCTCATCCCCCCGTGCGAATGGTTCTAGAATGCTGAGAATTGACAAAAGGACAAGCTCTTTCCTATCCACTCACCTCCATATACAGTGGTTTTCACCACTACCAAATCCCAATCATAGTTGGTTCCCAAAGTTGTAAGGATTTGTACTACACGTCCCTGCCAAGGATGGGTAGTCATCCCCAAAACCTAAAGGGATCAACACCATTCACAAACAAAATTCCAACAAATCATCATCCTAACACTTTCCATTCACCTTTGGTCTCCAAGTTGTAAGGATTCGTACTATCCCCCCTAACCAGGATGGGTAGTCATCCCCAAGGCCTAACAGATCAATGCCCTTACTCCATAACCTCCATCATCCCCTTGGTCCCCAACGTCGTAAGGATTCGTACTATCCGCCCCTAACCAGGATGGGTAGTCATCCCCAAGGCCACAAGGATAAAAACCATTCACAATACTCAAAACACAAAAATCAAATAACAGTGGTCATCGCCACTATTCAAAATCCTTGCTCAAAAAGAATTAATAGAAAATAAACAGTGATTTTCATCACTATATAGACGAGCAACCCTCTAAATCATTCAGCCAACAAACATCCTGAACTTGAATCCCTGGAATTCTCAGCATTCAAAAAACCATCTAGGTGATCCTCATTACAGGTTTGGTTGATAGCCTATCTGGCAATGGTGGTATCCTACCCGCATGACGATATGTCTGTCACATTCACTTTGCGTATGTGCAGACCAATGTTTGCATGTGGATGAGCTAGCTTATGGTATCCTAGATAACACCGCAGATTAATCTAACTAAATACAACAAAGGAGTTAGTGGAGCTAGTTAGGTGATCCTCAGTACAGGTTCGGTTGAAAGCCCATCTGGCACTGGCGGTATCCTGACAAATACCACATAAATGAACTCAACTGCACACACAGGGATGTGAAATAACTTGGTCAAAAACAAGTCCGATTCATACCTTGTTCAAAAGTCTTGTAAGATACAGTACAGTCATGGCTAGTAAGTTAAAACCGTCTGAGTCTCAGAAAACCTTAGCTACATTTCTAAACCAACTGCGCTACTTTTTCATCCTTACAATACCATCAAAAAATACAAAAACAAAAGAAAAACCACATGTATACATACAAAGTCATGTATCACAGCAATCGCCTCAAAACAAAATAATGGAGTTCTAAACAGTCTATGGTGCCATAGCCACACATCACAAAGTCCATCCATCCATTTCATCTCTGCATATCACATACATTTGCATTCATTACAACATATGCATCCATCAATATAAAGTAGCATGCATCCATCAACATCAATCATTGTGCATAAAATCATGACATATACACAAAGAAAGAAAATTAAAACAACAAAAACATCATAAAAATGCAACACAAAAACATTGCAATAAGCATTGCCAGACACAAGTGCTCTTGCACTTAACCTCTTGGCATAAAAAAATCGATGTCGGGGCTCAAATTGTTACTCTCCTACTTCCCCTAGAAGGCTACCCCTAGCCGGACCGCTCCACGGGAAGATGGGTTGTTGATGATTTCACCCCATTATGGCATCACCAAAAGGGTTAGCACCCACCAAAAATAGGTCCAAATGTCGGGAAACTGCACGTGCTTAAATGGTAAAACATCTAAAGGCACCCTAACCTAAGTCATCTTGGGTCAAGCGACTCGTCGCTTTTCTCACGAAGGTCATTCCCTCATCGATTCGTCGCTTGAGGGGGTAGTCACACTTAGTCACCAATCAACAAGCACACACCCAATCAAGGCAATGACATGCATTCAAAGAATCATTGACAAAGACAATCACGCTCCTGCTTGGGGCAATAAACAAGCAATCATTAAATTGATCAAACACTTGGCATTCGTGAATCATGAACACAAGGTTCCCCTGTGGACAAAAGGTTACGCCCTTTGCCTAATCATGACTGATCAATGTCCAAGCTCAAGTCACACCTCACCAAAATAGGTTAACGCTTGAAATCAAATTCCTTAGCTCGTCAGAAGCAAGGATTCAAAGAATGCATGCCCTTTCCATACTTGGGGCATCAAAAGTTGGTTAGGTTACCAAGAAACCCTAATCATTAGTGCTTTGGTCGTCTATTTTTGCTCAGCACTGCGTCACCCGCAGCACTTCCCAAAAAGGGGCATCTGTAGACACCAAAATAGCACCCATCCGATTAAGTGACTACAAACACTGATCGCATTGACACACACAACTTTCAGGGCAGCCCTCAGAGGTCAAACAGTGGTCCTAACCACTCACACACAGTTTAGAAGGTCAAAAAATGAGCAGAGCAAAGATGGTCGTCTTAGACAAGCCTTATCAAAGCAAGACAAAGTCTTCAAAGCAAAGCCCTCATCAAAATGCCAAGCAGACACCGAGTCACGATACCGCGACACGTCACGATATCGCACACGTCGCGATATCGCAGACGGGCACGATATCGCGACGCCAAAGTGTCGCGATATCGCAGACTCCTCGGAGTGTCGCGATATCGCGACCACTTCGGCCCCCAAGACCCCGGAAGTGTCGCGATATCGCGACACTTCGGCATCAAAGCGGACGATCAAAGTCAACATTCAAAGGCGGACATTCGACCATTCAAGAGGCGCCTTACCACATCCAAGGCATGGCCGCCACGTGGCACCCCTGCGTGCCCATTTTTTTAAAGAGACCACGTGGGTCTGTAAAAACGGTGGACTTCACCAACTGCAGTAATGAGACGAGCAGTCTCAACAACAAATCCGATCCGAGGCCATGCCTCATAACTACTGATGTCAGTGCGAGCCATGTCTCATAAATCATCTGACAAGGGTCAAATCTCAGCGGCGGACTTAGGGTTTGACATTAATGTTTCAGAGGCAAAATTCCTCTATAAAAACTAGCTCAATGCAATGAAAAAAGGACCGAAACGAAGCATTTTAAAAATACAACGAAGTGTTGTTCATTTGAAGACCCGATTGCACCAGTTTGAGTTCACCTTCTTCACATCCAGAATCTCTTACAAAATAGAGGTTGGTGGGTGGTTCTCAGAAGCGTGAATCTGACTTCCATACCCGACAGTGGATCACTACATCCCACTAATTCGACGACAACTCAATACAAAATATTCTGGGCCCTTCCTTATTGGATTGGCGCCATAATTAAATTCTAACGGGGGCGGCCCGCTTGGGCACCCCATACCTTTTCTTGCTGATTTCGCTTTAATATATATCATGTTCTTGCGTGTTATCCTGTATTAATGTTCTGCATTATATGTTCGATAAAGACAGATAAATAGAAAGAACAGATCTCATTAATAATGTTATCTTTGTTTGTTCTGCATTCTTCTGCATCGGTTTCTCATTAACCGTTTGCGTAAGGTTAGGACAGATCTGCAGGTGGCGTTTTATCCTGCATTAGGGTTCTTTCTGCATTACGTGTTTAATATATATATCGATATTATTATGCTCTCGTGTTTCTTTTCGATCTCTCTGTTTCTAATGGCAGCGACCTCTTAGTAAAGTTTTCTGTCCTCTGTAGAATTTGCAAATCTCACGTCTTTCATTGCGGTATTACGTTCTACGTTAACTTGTTAGACATATTACGTACTATGTTCTACGTTCTGTCGTTTTAGTGCTGATTCTGATTAAACGTGCATGTCATCTACACTCGTCTATGCACGGTTTTTAATGATCTCAAGCATACATCTTTCATCTTTTTTTTTAGAAGTAAATGTTTTATGTTAACACAGGTGCTACTAACGCGTTTATTTGTTTCTTTGACTGCAGGAGAAACAACAGCAAGCAAGGAGGCGCCGGCAAAGACTCATTAACACCAGCGGCGGCAATACGTTAGCCCGCCCATTTTGCATGTGGGCATGCGGAGAGAAGATCATTAATCATGACTGTAACCGAGAATATGTCACTGAGGAGATTTATTGTAACCGAGTCAGAATCTTATGAATAAAAAGGGTTGTGCTTCTACTTTTGATATATCAAGCTGGTTATGTTACATTGCATCTTAAGTGTTCTTTTATTTCCGGAATCTCATGCTTTTAGTTTGTCCTCAATACCTAAGGCCTGAGCTAATTGTTTTTCTTGGGGAGGAATTGAGTGGTTCTCATCCACTAAGGTGCTAAGGTTTTTTTTCGCAAAGACAATAATCCTGTTTAGGATGGTTTTTGGGTTGTGAATGGTATCCTTAAACTCTCTATGGTTCCTTTCTAGCAAAATATGCCAAAGAAAATGATGCCAATAGATTTTCCATAGGTACAATATGTTATCCAAAGGTATGGTTATATATATCCCACTTCAAAACCCTGTACTCTGATGTGTTTCCACCTGTTGATATATATATCATGCCACATATAATTTGCAACCTTCTTCCCAATATGTTGCTCCATATGCTCTTGAATCCTAGCCAAACGAGGATTCTGGGATAACTCCTCAGCTCTCACCCACCAATCCTTCCAAAAGTCTATTGTTTGCCAATTTATTAGAATCCATCTAAGACCTTTCTTGACAAGATCCCTGCTCGTGAGGATTGCCTTCCAAAAAGTAGAACCCCTGCTTGCTAATTTGTCATTAGGAATTTCACACCTTGGAGGTTTTCCTCCTAACTATGGCAGTCCATTCATTATCGACCTTAGTCAATAACCGCCACGCTTGTTTGTCCAACAAAGATGTATTGAGATGAGCAACTCTCCTCAATCCTAACCCCCCATTAGCTTTAGGTTTGCAAACCTTGTTCCAACCTACTAAATGGATCCTTTTCTTATCCTTAGTCCCTGACCAAAGAATTTTTTTTGAAGCTGCTCAATTTTGTGATACACCTTGCTGGGAGCTCTGAAGACTAATAGGAAGTAAATGAGTATACTTTGAAGTGAAGCCATAGTTAAAACATATTTTCTTGCTTGAGATAACAGATGTCCTTTCCAACCTGCTAGATTTTTTTGGATCCTCTCCAGAACTATGTTCGACATTGATCCTTCAGGTTTCCCCGTAAAAAGTGGAAGACCTAAATAGGAGGTGGGAAGGGATGCAATCTGACATTCCATGATCCTTGCTATGTTTTTTTGCCTAGGAATGGGGGTATTGATGAAATAAAGATACTGTCAACGTTAATATAATCAAACTATTGGTGAATTAAAGATAAAGTTTAAACTATCTTAGATATATAAAATATATATATCTATAAACGCTAAGAGTTATCAATCTCGAGGCGTCTATCTCATTTCTTGGAGGTGTGATAGATAGGCACCTTGAGATTGATAACTTTTGACGTTTATAGATATATATATTTTATATATCTAAGCTAGTTTAAATATTTTAAATCCACCGTAACCCTTAATGTCGATGGATAATTTTCTTAATGTTGGATTTTTTAATAAAATATTAATATTATTTACAACATGGCTGACCTTCCTAGCTACCATTGTAGGATGCCTATTGGCGTAATAAGGAATTATGTGAGCTAGAAATTAAAAATTAGATATTGTGAGAGTGTTAATATAATCAAACTATTGGTGGATTAAACATAACTTTTAAATAAGGAATTCTATGAGCCAGCAATGAGTGTGAGAAAGTAATCAACCTCACTTTTTCTAGTTTTATATTTCTAGGAAAGAGTAGGGAACAACTACAAGCAAGGAGCAAGTGACTAAATATTACTTTACTTATTCTATTTTTTGGGGAGAATTATTTATGAGAAAAAATCTAGATAGCATCAAAGTAAAGTCATTTTTGAAATTCCAAATTAGAAGTAAGAATTCCCTAGGTTGAAGAATGGATGCTTTAGTTTAGGACAAGGAAAAGAGAAACTATGACAAGTCCTCTCAAGACAATATATGTTATACTAGTGTAGACACCCAAGTTTTAGCAACCAATCTACAACACAATCAAAGCAATCCCTATCCCATAAAAAATTATAAGTGAATAAATAAGTCTAAATTGATCAAAGATGAGCCTTAGTTTCTTAGATCAAAAGCATTATTCTAGAAATAATAGCACCATAAAACTTTTATTATATGGAATATTGCTAACTTTGAGCATGATATTTTCAGGTCCAACTAGCCCACCAATGATCATCTTTTGTGTTAGCATGAAGATATTATTAGCACCATACTGCTTTTGTCTTCTAGTGCTATTGCCTAGTTATGAGTGAGTAAGAAAAGAGAACATGCAACTGACTAACATCAACTACTTGTCAACATGATCCCTTGTCCCCTTTGCCAAGTGTAACTATCATTGTTGAATCTCAATAGTATCCCTTAATTTTCAATCACATCGATACATTGACAATCATATGTTTGAAAGTACCCATCATATCTGATCAATTACTAATCATGGAAACTAACTCCCAATCAGAGTCTCATGACTATAATCACCTCCCATGTAATCCAATTAAATTGAGTTTCACTACAATTGCTCTTATAGCACCATTCAATCATGCATCTTGTCAAATCTTGTTTGTCTAATATCTTTCCACATTTGTGCATCTACCCTCAAACAATCACATCCTTAAAACTTATAAACCCACTTCTTGGGGCATGCAAATTCAAGTTTAAGATATCTATTGAATTTTTCCCAATGAATCTAGTCATTTGAATATCTAATATTGGAAGATCTACTAAATTACTGCTAAAATTCCTACAAATGAATGTATTGAAATCATTGTAAATATCTTCCATTTGCATAAAAACATGGATATCTTAATAAAAATTTTATAGAACCCACATCATAGATCCATCCAAATTTACATAGGGGTAGTGAATCATTCATATCCAAGATTTTATATTTTCTCCTAACATCATCTTTTTCTTTGTGATATATTTTATCTTTTTGGTTTATTTAACTTTGATTTTGTCATATTTGTCTCTATTTTAATCTCAAGTTCATTTGTATTTAAATTAAACATAATTTGAATCAATTCCCTACATATTTATCTTCAAATCAATGTTTAAGGTTTGTAATAATAACTAATTTGTAGACTCTTCGATCTAGAAGCCTTCTATAATATTCATAGGAAATAGTGCCATGATCCAAAGATGCTATCTTTAGCATCATATTGTAAATATTACTATTGCTCTGTTGTAGTGCTTCTATAATCTTGATGAGATAATTTAAGGCTTCATTTATCTCCATGTCTTGGATTTATCTTTGATTGTATAGAATAGGGGTCTAATTGAATAAATCCCTAACCATTTGTTGAGTGTGCTTGTGTGCAAGTTTACCTTGTGAAGAGCAATGATCAAAGGGTGAAGGAATTAGGACCAAGGTATTTGTCTTTATTAGGAGAATAAGTGGGTTTAAAATATCTTTTATTCCTTTTCTTTATGTTGCAATAGACTAGATTTGTTGTCTTTTTTTACTTATCTCTTTATTTGTCATATTAAATTTAACATTCTAGAATTATGTCCTTTTTGCTTTTTATGTCATTTTTGGCCTTGATATTTTACTTGTAATCTAATAGATTAATGTTTAGAATAGGCAATACAACTAACCATTTGGCTTAGGTAGGTTGCATTTTTAAGAAAGTGAAAATTTATATAGGTTAGCTCGTATCATCTTATTATTTGAAAATTACTATTTAGATTAGTTGATGTCTTAATTATATTGCACTTGCAAGGAATAAAAATTACATGTAGTTTAGTATTCTATATTGAAGGGGGGTGGGAGGAAGTAAACAAAATCCCCCAAATGTAGTGGATTAAAACAAACTCAAACAACAATTTATTAGTATTCCAAAAATATATATTACACAAATGTAAATAGCATAAATTTTAATTTTTTTTTAAAATATATAAAATAAGATAGAAATAAATCAAACCACATAAAAGACACCAATATTACATGGAAAACCTTGTGAAGGGAAAAACCATGGCCAAAATCATATCTCCACTTTTGTATTATTTTCAACAAAATATACAAGCTTTTTCCTCAAATGTGATTGATGCAAATCACTAATATCTCAAATAAATAATAATGTCTCACAATTAGCTCACATAGTTAGCTCTCCACTATTAGCACTATATTGTTCACATCGCATTGTTTGTATTATGTATCAACACAAGGAGTTTAGCCCAAATATATAGTTTGGTCTATCCTCCTATTGGAAAATAAACATGGAGAAAAATCTCCACAACATGTGCCACCACACTCATGCCTCATGAAACCATACTCATATAGTATGCCATTATGTGCCTCACACATGCCACCACACTCAAGTCATGCCATGTTACCTTTGAATTTGAGTTGACTAGATTTAGACTAGATATTGGAAATATTTTAATTTAGTAATTATAGGAATAATAATATTAAGATGTAGGATAAAATAAATATAGGTATATATTTAATTTATCCATATACCTTAATATATATTAGTCTAACCTAGGCATATATAAATATTAATAAATATAAATTAAATAACTATCTATTTAATTTATATTAAAACCTAGATACCTAATTTTATTATTCACCCTTATACTTAGGTGAAGTTACAATATAATCCCAAAATTATATTATTTGTTCCAACACTCCCCCTTAATCTAATTTTGGGGTTATAATACAATTTTACAAGAGGTGAGGTTCCAAAGAACCAATTCACCAAGGAGCATATGTTTTGGCAAAGATTTCTTCAACAATGGTATGGTAGAGACTCCAAGTTGTGTGGCAATTAGGGTTATGCATAAGGGGTCAACCCAAAAATGTATTTATAAATATTTGGTGAATTAGTTTCAAAATCTAGGTAAATAGTGTCCAAAAACATGTAGAAGGTTCATTATTATTAGAGGCAATGTTGGAAATTTAAACTTAAAATTGCCAAATTATTATAAAATTGGGGCAAATCGACAAAATTTGTTTTTTATACCAATTTGTTTTTGGCTAATGGGCCCTGGAAAGGGTCCCAAATATTAGCCAATTTCAAATTTCAAAAATCATAATTTTAGCCAATTTGGCTATAAATAGCCGCTATGCATAACCTTGGTCACTAGCAATAGGCAAGGCACCATCCATCAACATGGATCTACAAAAGAAAAGTATGACATAGAATCAGTAATCATATATATATATATATATATAAAATATGGCATGTAAACAAGGTTTCCATCAACATGAAAAACATGAATAATAAGTGGCATATATATATTCCATCAATATGAAAAATATAATGTCCATCAACATGGAAAAACAAGTGGCATACATTTTCTATTAACATGGAAAAACAAGTGGCATACATTTTCTATTAACATGGAAAAATAGCATCCATCAACATAGATAACACAAGTGGCATACATATTCTATCAACATGGAAAAATAACATCCATTAACATGGAAATAAATAGCATCCATAAATATAGAATTCACAAAACCTTAAAAAACATGTAAAATAATTTACATCACACTATATTATGCATTATTCCCCCTTGAGGGTAATTATTTTAGGCCTAGTATACTTCTAAAGTAAGAAAATTTAGACTCTACTAATGACTTTATGAAAATATCATAAATATTCTCATTTGTGGGGCAATATATGAGTTTAATTGTCCCATCTAATACCTTATCCCTAATGAAGTGTGCTTGAATCTCAACGTGTCTTATCCTTTGATGCATAATAGGATTCTTTGCTAAAGATATTGAATATTGGTTATCAAAAAATATTGTGATAGATTTATTGTTGTTAAACCCAATTTTTGTTAGTAGTCTTTGAAGCCAAATGTCTTCTTGACATGCTATAGTAGCACTTCTATACTCATCCTCAGTTGAGGAGAGTGCTATGGTTGGTTTTTTATTACTACACCAAGAGATCACACTTGATCCTAAGGAGAAACAATATCGACTTGTGGATTTTGTTTCAACATTATCCATAGCATAATCATTATCACAATAACCAAAAAATTTATATGAGAATTGCTTAAATATTCCAAAACTAAAACAGTAGTTCCACTTAGATATTTAAGTATTCTATAAACAACATTAAGATGAACATAATGAGGCTTATGCATAAATATATCCATCACATTAATAGTATAAGCAATATGAGGCCTAAACATAGTAAGATAAAGTAAACTACCTATAAGTTGCATATAATGAGTTTTATCTACAAGATTAGAATCTTTATTAATTTTAAATTAGCTAGAAACCATAGGAGTATAAACACATTTGTAATTTTTCATTTTAAGCATTTACAATATTTCTAATATATACTTCGATTGAGAAATTATAATCTTATGGGATTGTTGGTAGATTTGCAAGCCTAAATAGTAATGCAACAAACCCATGTCAATCATTTCAAATCTATTTAGTAATTGATTTTATATGTTTCAATTATACATTCATTGCTTCCTTTTAAAAGTAAATCATCTACATATAAAACAATGATAGTAGTGTTATTATTTTTTCTAAATATATATAAAATTTGGATCATAATAACACTTATTAAAACCAATTGAAGATAAATACTTGGAAACCTTATCATACCAAGCTCTTGGAGATTGTTTAAGTCCATATAGGGATTTGTTTAATTTACAAACATAATTTGGCTTTTTTAGGTTCTAAAAGCCTTGAGATTGCTCCATATAAATCTTAACATCTAGGTTGCAATTAAAAAATGTACTTTGTACATATAATTGATAAATTTTCCAATTAAAAGTAGTAGCTAATGCTAATATTAATCTAATTATAGGTATTTTAGCAACCAGAGCATAATTTTCCTCATAATCTACTTCATACTTCTGTGAGAAACCTTTTGCTACTAATCTAGCCTTATGTTTGTCAAAATTTTATAAAGAATCTAACTTAAGTATAAATACCCATTTACAACCTAGTACATTTCTCTTAGAAGACCTCGAGACTAAATATCAAGAATCATTTTTGATAAGAGATTTGAATTCTTGTTTCATACCTTTGATCTAATTTGGATCATTTTTAGCTTGATTATAGGTTTGAGGTTCATTCAAATTTTGAATTTTAGCCATTAAGGTTATACTTGATGTTTGGATTCTAGTTCTATATTTGTATATTTCACCAAATGGAGAGTCTTTGGTTTTTTTTCTCTAACCATTTTGGTCTCTTAGTATGATTTTCTATGGGAGAATTTTCATCAATAGTAAAAGAACTAGATTTATATAAACTAGACTCATCAAATATGATATTTCATTATTTTTTTTTTAAATTAGCAAAGTGTTTTATATTAATAATTTTTTTAGTTATGAATATTTTTATTTGTCTCATAAACATATCTTAAATTGTAATTTTATATATTTTAAAATTTTAAGTAGTTGTCTGTAAAATATTAAAAAATATCTAAAAACATATCTTAAATTGTAATTTTATATATTTTAAAATTTTAAATATATAATTTTTTTTATGTAATAGTTATGTTTATATGAAGTGTTTAGAAATATTTTCAATGGTTTTTTATATTATCAATCATGGTTTAACAATTATATGTACACATAAAATATTGTATTGTAAAATAAAATATCATTTATTCAAAATTTTAAAATTTGAATATAGAAGTTTTATTATATCTATTAGTATATGACATTTATTTATAAAGGATACCATTACTAATGATATTTTGATAAACATGTTAGGAATGGTGATAGTTGAAACACTTCAATATAAATTAAAAAATTAAGTTAGATGCAAATGTTACAAGAGCCATTCATTATATGATACTTAGTTCATAGTGAAACACGAGACGCAAGGAACACCAAGGACAAAAAAAAAAAAAAAAAAAAAAAAAAAAAAAAAAAAAAAAAAACAAAACCCATCCAAACCCCCCCCCGGGAAAACCCCCCCGGAAGCCCCCCAAAAAAAGAAAAAAAAAAAAAAAAAAAAAAAAAAGACACAAAAACACGAGGGAACACAAGGAAGGGGCGACCCCCCCCAAAAAAAAAAAAAAAAAAAAAAAAAAAAAAAAAAAAAAAAAAAAAAAAAAAAAAAAAAAAAAGAGGGGGGCACCCGCCGCGGAGGGGGGGGGGGGCGCAGCCCAAAAGAGGGGAGAAGGGCCCCACCCACCAAAGGGGGCGGCGGGGGCAGGGGGCAGGGCCCCCCTCCCCGCCACCCCCGCCCCCCCCGCTCTCGCCCGCGCTCCCCGGGGCGGCCCGGGGAGGACGGGGGGAGCGAGGGAGGGGGGGCAGCAGCGCCGTACAACAGAAGAGCGTGGGGGCGCGGGGGCGAGGTGATGTGTATTTTCTCCCTAACCTTCATTTCTCTATATAGGTCAACACTCTTTGTGGATTTTTTTCCTCAATCTATTGTATGAAGTATTCCCTATCTATCCATAATACACCATATGAGAGTTAAAAAAAAAAACATATATTGATAGAGGGGTTTTGAAAGGATCCAAAACCTTTTACATAGAGGAACATGTGTGTATCCAACCAGGACCAATACTGAAAGCTGAACAAAATAAAAATGCATCCGAGAAAACCTAGCCAAACCATCTAAAAATATAAAAAGGTAAACCTAGTAGTTCCCAACAAACCCAACAAATCTAGAAAATGAATAAGAAAATCTTTCAAAACAAGCAAACCATGAACATAAACCATGCAAACCAGATTAGGAAACCATAACTGTGACTTGAGCTAACATTGAACTACATCTTAGAATTCTCATGAGGAATAAAATACCACACGTGAAGTGATTACTCCTAGTATAGAGGTAAGGAAGTCCTATTTGAGGTCTAATAGGATTACTTGGACCACCATACTTGCTAAAGTAAAAAAATTCCATCACCATAGTTTACCTCAAGTCCCACTAGGAAGTCAGATTGCCAAATGCAAAGATATTCTTCCAAAACTCCTTTATTTGCAAGTAAATTTGTTGCTTTATTTCCTTCTTTGTACATGTGTTGAATGATGATGTTTTTGTTTCTACCTAGTAAGCTTTTGCATTCATTAATAACATTGTGAACACTCCATAGCGGGACATGATTTTATTTGAGCCAATTGATAGCAAGCATGGAATCACCTTCAATAATGATGTGGTCACAATCAAACTCCCTAGTGTTGGCCATCCTAGGATTCCCTTTTGTCGTACCATAAAAATTTAGTTTTAACCAACCAACTGGAGGAGGAGTCCACTTAATAATAGATCTATCAATACGGGTTTGGAAGGCCACATAAGGATAACACTTAAACTTGAACATATTAAACAAGAAAGTTTCAAGACCAAGTTTAGGGAATTCAAATGTAGAAACAAGTTAGACATTATCCAAGGAAAGATGATGACATGGTGGAATATAGACCAATATTTTTTGCTCAAACTATTAAACACTCTATTATTATGCTCCAACCATACTTGCCATGGGTAATGATGCAGACAAGTGGACCAAAGGAAATTTAGTTGCGGATTGGAAAAGGGATTTTGCCATTGTTCAAAAAATTGAAAAAGGGATGATGGTTGAACCCACACTATGCTAAAGAGAGCAAAGAAGGATTTTAATATGCCAACGAAGAACATACATTCCAAGAACAAATGAAAGGTTGACTCCCAATTAGACTTACAAAGAACACAACAATTGGTGATGTACATACCTCTTTTAATGAGATTATCAATAGTTAAAATTTTATTCTGAGAGGTAAGCCAAGAAAAGAAACTCACCTTTGAAATTAAGTGTTTTATCCATACAAGCTTTGCATAGGTCCATGACTCTGTTGGAGGATCTTGAATGTGATATGTAATTTTGACTGTGAATTGACCATCCTCGCAAAGTTTCTAGACATGAGTCTCTCTAGAATGGATGCTAAGAATGACACTAACCCTTAGGAGTTTTGATATTTCTATTACAACATTTTTAAGTTCATTGCTAAGGTTATTGGTAGGAATAATTTTCCATTACTTGCAGTTGGATGTTTGAGAAATAAAATTAGCCACTCTATCTCGAAATAGCTAGTCTGTGATAGGTTTCAGAATCGCAAGACTTGGCTCATTGATTAGTGGATGGTCATTGTCTTGAACTAGGAGTATGGGTTTGGTTCTAAAATTCTCAACATCCCCTACAATGCCACCAAACATCCCACAAGTTTTCTCACCTCCATGGAATTCAAACTTCTACACACTATTGCTCTCCATTAAAACTAATGTGCCCTAGATTCTATGCATTGTTGCTCTCCATTCAAACTCCTGTGCCCTAGCTCAATGGAAAACTCCTGTGTCCTAGCTCCTATGCCCTAGCTTCTGCATGCTACTGCTCTTTGCACACTACTACTCTTCACTCAAAATCCTATCCTAAAAATAATAAAATTAAAATCTTAGATCTATATTTATTTTAATTGGTATAAAAATATATCAAAGAAAGAAGTTTGGATCTCAATTACATTCTTCAACTAAAAAACATGAATGAGAAAAATTAGAGGATCTAAGTATTTTCTTCAATGAAAACATGGGCCAAGGAGAATCATATATTTTAAAATTTATCCTCAAGTTAAAATAAACAAATTAAGGAAAATATTGGAGAAAAATTGGGCCTTCATCTTCTTTTTCCAACTCATAAATAAAGAACAAGAAGAAGTTGGGCTACAATTTTTCTTTCTAACTCAAAGAAAATGATTTTAACACAATTTCAATCACCATTGCCCCTCTTCAATTTTTTTATTAAATTAAGATATCTATAAAATAATTTTATGCTCAAACTAATAATATTTCACCTATTCTCCTTTACACTACTTTTTTGGATGTGGATGCTTTATTATATAGGTTATCAATACGAGAATTCTTGTTTGATGTTCAACAAATTTATTTAGAGTTTCACATTCTTACGACCATTTGGAGTTTGAACTCTAAGGAAATGACCATATATATAAAAATGATTTGGTTTATCTCTCCTATCAAAATTATAGTCTAATGTGAGTAATCTCTTGTTGTTCTTTCACATTCATAGAATTTGAAGTTCACATACTATTTAGATATTTAAAATAAAATATTAACTAGCACATAAAACTAAAAAATTAATTAGAGAGGAAAATATTAGCTATGAGAGTTTAAGTGACTAGCTTTGTAAATATAAACCTATGTATAAAATATTATTATTAAGAATATGGTGTATGACTTGATGACTAAAGTAGCATACAAAGAATGGAAGACATTGTGAGAGTGTTAATATAATCAAACTTTTGGTGGATTAAAAATAAAATTTAAATAATAAATTATGAGAGTTAGGAGTGAATGTGAGAAAGCAATCAACCTCATATTTTCTGGTTTTATATCTCTAAGAAAGAATAGGGAACAAGTGCAAATAAGGAACAAGTGACTAAGTATCACTTTTCTTCTAGTTTTTTTAGGAAAATTATAAAATTATAAAAATTATAAAAAAATTCTAGATAACATCCAAGAAAAGTTATTTTTGAATTTCCAACTAAAAGTAAGCATACCCTAAAATGAAAAATAAATACTCTAAGGAAAAAAATCTATAACTAATATTATTAAAATAATAAATGTTACACTATGTAAACACCCAAGTTTTAGCAATCAATCTACCAATCCCTATTGTCACTTCTGTCTTCTTGTTTTTTACTCTACTTTTGTATTTCCAGTCTTCAAACTATTTTTATTTCCTCTAATTTTTTAAGAAATAGACAGGTGCCCGTAGGTATTTTGACTTTGACGAGATGAAACTAAAATTCTTTGACAGCCGTCCACTCACGGACGAAGCTTCACCATAAATGACTTACTTGACTTTTATGTTCTTTTGTTTTTCTTGGCAACATGCACTCCACGACACTATGATTTTTTACGTTAACCTAGAATATTTTGGTGGCTTTGAATCCCACGATAAGATGGAAGAGGTTTCAACGGACTTGTCACCTTCGTACTTTTGTTTTCACGCGCAAACCAAAATCGAGGCCTCTTGCCAAAGTCGGTCTTGTGCACGTGGTTCCTCGTGGGGTTGTTCGTGGCACTGATTGTGTTTTAGGACAGTGAAGTCGTCTGATAAAGATTTTGGTTTCACATTGTGTATGTTTTAACTATATATTTCGATTATCATTTATATTATTAGTGATGTGACTCCTGTATTATAAGTGATGTGATCAGGGTTCAATTCTTAGGATAGATACGTGTAAGAAATATTACTTAAAAAAATTTAAAAAATTATATATTTTTATGGGATATCTTTAATAATTAGAAAAACATTGAAGCTTATAAATATAGGTACCATCATATTAAATGTATTAGAAGTTTTGTGGTTGATAAATGTTTTTTTTTTTTTTTTTGAATTTACAATATAAGTCTCATCTTGGTTACAAATGGTTTACCCCGCAAGTTTCAATGATTGATAAGCTCACTTTGAAATGGGACTTAGTCTCTCTTCCCTCCCAATGGAATAAGAGGTTTCAGATTGCTTGGGCTACTTATATTGAACCTAAACAAAGTTTTTTTGCTTGGAGCCTCTTACACCAAGGGTTACCTGTTGGCAATAGGCTCAAGCATCTGGGTGTTCATAATCCCATTTTACCGATTTGTGGATAAGCGGAAGATTTACTGCATGTTTTTTGGTTTTGTGATTAGGCTCAGTCGGCTTGGGAGTGGCTTCTTAAAATTTTCAAACCTTTTATGCAAGAGGATTTTACTTGGGTGCATGCTATTTTGGGTGACCCTATTGCCTTTTCCTTCAACTTGGGTGTTGTTTGGAATATTTTTAGAATTGGTACC
The DNA here is from genome assembly GCA_028583015.1 of Wollemia nobilis. Lineage (NCBI taxonomy): Eukaryota > Viridiplantae > Streptophyta > Pinopsida > Araucariales > Araucariaceae > Wollemia > Wollemia nobilis. The sequence goes on from JAQPPZ010008160.1 coordinate 128,092, forward strand.
CTATTTTATCTATGGAAGTCCCGGAATAGAACTATTTTTTCTCCGTAAGATATCGGGCATGTCTTCTCTGTTGCTGATAAATATGATATATTCTTTGATTGCTAGTTACAAATTCAAGTACAGGTTGAAAAAATACAAGTGGAGTTGCAGTACTTACGTACCCCTCATGGACCATTGGGGGAATGCACCCTGCATTATGAGTCATGTGCCTCGTCCTTCCCCTTCCAAGCGGTAGTGATTTCTTGACTTCTTTCTTTTTGAATGTATATTTGATAGTGTTTTGGTAGTTGTTATCTAGCAATTTGTGAATTGTTTATGACACTCTTGTATACTCCTAACCATAGTGGTTAGTGTATTGGTTTACGGGGTGTGCTAATCCCACCCACCATTTTTGTATGATTAGACATTATTTTATTAATATAATGGCCTTTTCATCCAAAAAAAATTACAATTTTATTAAGGTGACAAAAAATTTCATGTTAAAGTTTATGGTATAAGTATAAAAGTTATGTATAAGTAGTGTGTTTGATTTTAAATAATATTTAGCATGTTATTAAAAATAAAAATATTGTCAATATCAATATAATCAAACTATTGGTGGATTAAATATAAAGTTTAAATAAGGAATTATATGAGCTAGATATTAAAAATTAGATATTGTGAGAGTATTAATATAATCAAAATATTGGTGGATTAAACATAAATTTTAAATAAGGAATTTTGTGAGCTAGTAGTGAGCATGAGAAAGTAATCAAACTCACTTTTTCTAGTTTTATATTTCTACGAAAGAGTAGGGAACAATTGCAAGCAAGGAGCAAGTGACTAAATATCACTTTTCTTATCCTAGTTTTTGGGGAGAATTATTTATGAGAAAAAATTTAGATAACATCAAAGCAAAGTTATTTTTGAAATTCCAAATTAGATGTAAGAATTACCTAGGTTGAAAAAATGGATGCTCTAGTTTAGGACAAGAAAAAGAGAAACTATGACAAGTCCTATCAAGGCAATATATGTTATACGAGTGTAGAAACCCAAGTTTTAGCAACCAATATACAACACAATCAAAGCAATCCCTATCCATAAAAGATTATAAGTGAATAAATAAGTCTAAAATTATCAAAGATGAGTCTTAGTTTCCTTGACCAAAAGAATTATTCTATAAACAATAGCACAATAATTTTTTTTTATATGGAATATTGCTAACTTTGAACATGATATTTTCAGGCCCAACTAGCCCATCAATGATCATATTTTGTGTTAGCAAAGAGATATCATTAGCACCATAGTGTTTTTTTCTTCTAGTGTTATTGCCTAGTTATGAGTGAGCAAGAAAAGAGAACATGCAACTAACTAACATCAACTACTTATCAACATGATCCCTTGTCCCCTTTTCCAAGTGTGACTATCATTATTGAATCTCAATAGTCTCCCTTAATTTCCAATCACATCGATACATTGACAATCATATATATCGAAGTAACCATCATATATGATCAACTATCAATCATGGAAACTAACTCCCAATAAAAATATCATGACTATAATCACCTCTCGTGTAATCCAATTAGATTTCATTTCACTACAATTGCTCTTCTAGCACCATTCAATCATGCATCTTCTCAAATCTTGTTTAACTAATATCTTTCCACATTTGTGCATCTAACCTCAAAAAATCACATCCTTAAAAATTATAAACCCACTTCTTGGGGTATGCAAATTCAAGTTTAAGAGATCTATTGAACTTTTGCCAATAATTCTAGTTATTTGCATATCTAGGATTGGAAGATCTACTAAATTACTACTAAAATTCCTACAAATGAATGACTTGGAATCATAGTAAAAATCTTCCATTTTATTAAAAAATGTTTATCTTTATCAAAATTTTATCGAACCCACATCATAGATCCATCCAAATTTACATGGGGATAGTGAATCATTCACCTTCAATATTGCATATTTTCTTCTAATTTCATCTTTTTCTTTGTGATCTATTTTATCTTTTTTGTTTATTTAACTTTTATTTTGTCATATTTGTCTCTATTTTAATCTTAAGTTTATTTGTATTTAAATTAGCCATAATTTGAATCAAGTCCCTACATATTTATCTTCAAATCAATGTTTAAGGTTTGTATTAATAACTAATTTATAGACTCTTAGATCTAGAAGCCTTCTACAACATTCATAGGCAATAGTGCCATGATCCAAAAATGCTATCTTTAGCACCATAGTGTAAACATTATTGTTGTTCTATTGTAGTGCTTCTACAAGCTTGATGAGATAATTTAAGGCTTCATTTATCTCCATGTCTTGGATTTATCTTTGATTGTATAGAATAGGGGTCTAATTGAAGCAAACCCTTAAATCCCTAACCATTTTTTGAGTGTGCTTGTGTGCAAGTTTACCTTGTGAAGAGCAATGATCAAAATGCAAATAATTAGGACCAATGTATTTCTCCTTATTAGGAGCATAAGTGGGTTTAAAAATTTTTATTCATTTTATTTCTATTGCAATAGACTAGATTTGTAGTCTTTTTTTACTTATCTCTTTGTTTGTCATATTACATTTAATATTCTAGAATTGTGTTTATTTTTCTTTTGATATCATTGTTGGCCTTGCTATTTTTCTTGTAATATAATAGATTAATATTTAGAATAGACAATACAACCAACCATTTGGCTTATGCAGGTTGCATTTGTAAGAAAGTGAAAATTTATGTAGGTTAGCTCATATCATCTTATTATTTGAAAATTAGTATTTAGATTAGTTAATGTCTTAATTAGATTGCACTTGTAAGGAATCAAAATTGCATGTAGTTTAGTGTTCTATGTTTAAATGGGAGGAAGTAAACAAACTCCCCCAAATGTAGTGGATTAAAAAAAACTCAAACAACAATTTATTAGTATTCCAAAAATATATATTATATAAATATAAATAACATAGATATATATATATATATATATATATATTACACAAATGTAAATAGCATAAAATTTAATAAATTAAAAAAAATATAAGGTAAGATAGAAATAAATCAAACCACATAAAAGACACCAATATTACATGGAAAACCCTATAAAGGGAAAAACCATGGCCAAAATCGTATCTCCACTTTTGTATTATCTTCAACAAAATATACAAGCCTTTTTCCTCAAATGTGATTGATGCAAATCACCAATATCTCAAGTAAATAATAGTGTCTCACAATTAGCTCACAAAATTAGCTCACACAATTAGAACTATATTGTTCACATCATGTTAGCTCTATATCAACACAAGGAGTTTAGCCCAAATATATAGTTTGGGCTATCCTCCCATTGGAAAATAGTCATGGAGGAAAACCTCCACAACATGTGCCACCACACTCATGCCACATGCCACCACACTCATGCCACATGCCATTATGTGCCCCACACATGCCACCACACTCAAGTCTCATGCCATGTCACCTTTGAATTTGAGTTGACTAGAGTTAGACTAGATATTGAAATTATTTTAATTTAGTAATTGTAGGAATAATAATATTAAGGTGTAGGATAAAATAAATATAGGTATATATTTATTTTATCCATATACCTTAATATATATTAGTCTAACCTAGGTATATATATACATATTAATAAATATAAATTAAATACCTATCTATTTAATTTATATTAAAGCCTAGATACCTAATTTTATTATTCACCTTTATACTTAGGTGAATTTACAATATAATCCCAAAATTAGATTATTTGTTCCAACACTCCCCCTTAATCTAATTTTGGGGTTATAATACAATTTTACAAGAGGTGAGGTTCCAAAGAACCAATTTACCAAGGAGCATACATTTTGGCAAAGACTTCTTCAACAATGGCATAGTAGAGACTCCAAGTTGTGTGGCAATAGGCAAGGCACCATCCATCAACATGGATCTACAAAAGAAAAACATGACATAGAGTCAATAATCATATATATAAAATATGGCATGTAAATAAGGTTTCCATCAACATGAAAAACATCAATAATAAGTGGCATATATATTCCATCAACATGGAAAACATAACATCCATCAACATGGATAAACAAGTAGTATACATATTCCATCAACATGGAAAAATAGCATCCATCAACATGGATAAACAAGTGGCATACATATTCCATCAACATGGAAAAATAACATCCATCAACATGGATAAATAAATGGCACACATATTCCATCAACATGGAAAAATAACATCCATCAACATGGAAAATAACATCCATCAACATAGAATTCACAAAACCTTAAAAAACACTTAAAATAATTGACATCAAAAAATATTATACTCCCCCTTGAGGGCAATTCTTTTAGGCCTAGTTTACTTCTAAAGTAAGAAAATTTAGATTCTACTAATGGTTTTGTGAAAATATCATAAATGTTCTCATTTGTGGGGCAATATATGAGTTTAATTGTCCCATATAATACCTTCTCCCTAATGAAGTGTGCTTGAATCTCAATGTGTTTTGTCCTTTGATGCATAACAAGATTCTTTGCTAAAGCTATTGAAGATTGGTTATCAAAAAATATTGTGATAGATTTATTGTTGTTAAACCCAATTTTTGTTAGTAGTATTTGAAGCCAAATGGCTTCTTGACATGCTAGAGTAGCACTTCTATACTCAGCCTCAGTTGAGGAGAGTGCTATGGTTGGTTGTTTCTTACTACACCAAGAGATCACACCTGATCCCAAGGAGAAACAATATCCACTTGTGGATTTTCTTTCAACATTATCCATAGCATAGTCACTATCACAATAACCAAACAAATTTACATGAGAATTACTTAAATATTCCAAAGCTAAATTAGTAGTTCCACTTAGATATTTAAGTATTCTATAAACAACATTAAGATGAACATCATAAGGCTTATGCATAAATCTAGCCATCACATTAACAACATAAGCAATATCAGGCCTAGAAATAGTAAGATAGAGTAAACTACCTATAAGTTGCCTATATTGAGTTTTATCTACAAGCTTAGAATATTTATTAATTTCAAATTTTCTAGAAACCATAGGAGTAGAAACACATTTGCAATTTTTCATTTTAAACCTTTGCAATATTTCTAATATATACTTAGATTGAGAAATCATAATATTATGGGATTGTTGGTAGATTTGCAAGCCTAAATAGTAATGCAACAAACCCATGTCAGTCATTTCAAATCTATTTAGTAATTGCTTTTTATATATTTCAATCATACATTCATTATTTCCTATTAAAATTAAATCATCTACATATAAAACAATGATAGTAATGCTATTATTTTTCCTAGAAATATACAAATCTGGATCAAAATAACACTTATTAAAACCAATTGAAGAAAAATACTTGGAAACCTTATCATACCAAGCTCTTGGAGCTTGCTTAAGTCCATATAGGGATTTCTTTAATCTACAAACATAATTTAGCTTTTCTAGGTTCTCAAAGCCTTGAGGTTGCTCCATATAAATATCAACATCTAAGTTACCATTAAGAAATGCACTCTTTACATATAATTGATAAATTTTCCAATTAAAAGTAGTAGCTAATGCTATTATTAATCTAATTGTAGGTATTTTAGCAACTAGAGCAAAATTTTCCTCATAATCTACTCCATACTTTTATGAGAAACCTTTTGCTACTAATCTAGCCTTATGTTTGTCAACTTCTCCTAAAGAATTTAACTTAAGTCTAAATACCCATTTACAACCTATTACATTTCTCTTAGAAGGCCTTGGGACTAAATCCCAAGTATCATTTTTTATAAGAGAATTGAATTCTTGTTCCATAGCTTTGATCCAATTTGGATCATTTTTAGCTTGATTATAGGTTTGAGGTTCATTCAAATTTTGAATTTTAGCCATTAAGGTTATACTTGATGTTTGGCTTCTAGTTCTATATTTGTACATTTCACCAAATGGAGAGTCTTTGGTTGTTTTCTCTAACCATTTTGGTCTCTTAGTTTGATTTTCTAAGGGAGAATTTTCATCAATGCTAAAAGAACTAGATTTATATAAAGTAGACTCATCAAATGTGACATCCCTATTCACAAAGATAGTCCTACTATTAGGGTTATATAATCTATATCCTTTGGATTGATTATCATAACCTACTAACACACATTTCAAAGATCTATCATCTAATTTTCTAATATCATTTGAATTATTATGATGTGCATAAGCAATGCACCCAATTACTCTCAAATGCTTAATTGATGGTTTCCTTTGAAACCAAGCCTCAAATGGAGTGACTCCATTTAGTGCCTTAGTGGCACACCTATTAAGAAAATATATAGAAGTAAAACAACATTCAACCCATAAGAAATTAGGTAAATTTTGGAGGAAAGTCCTTGCCATATTTGCAATGGACCTATTTTTCCTCTCAACAACCCCATTTTGTTGGGGTGAATATGGGCATGTGAATTGTCTTGAAATGCCCATTTCAAGACAATAAGAGTTAAAATCATTACTCACATACTCTCCTCCATTATCAGTCCTTAAGACTTTTATGGAGGAAGAGGTTTCATTTTCAACAAGTGCCTTAAAATTTTTGAAATATTCAAATACTTGAGACTTGTTTTTCAAAAAGTAAATCCAAGTGTACCTTGAAAAATCATCAATAAAAGTTAAAGAATATAAACATCCACTTAATGATTTAACTTGAAATGGACCCATAAGGTCAAAATGGACTAATTGCAATCTATAAGAAGATTTAAAAGAAGTTTCACCAAACTTAGTCCTAGGTTGCTTGGATAAAATGCAAGCCTCACAAAGTCCTCCATCAACTTCAATTTTAGGAAGACCAATTACCATGTTTTTGTTAAACATATCAATCATACTTCTATAGTTTAGATGTCCTAATCTATTATGCCACAATTTAGAATTATTGTCAACATACATGGCAAGGCAATGTTTACCTAAAATTTGATGTGGAGAGAATACATACAAGTTGTTGGAAAGCATACCTTCTCCAACAATCTCTCCCACATTATTTTTTATGATGCACCTATTATCACAAAATTGAATGCTTCTTCCTTGAGAAGCTAATTGCCTTACAAAAAGTAGGTTAGTTGTAAGATTAGGAACAAATAAAACATCATTATATACTTCTCTACCTATCTTAACATTGTCAATTCCTTCTACAACAATTTGGGAATTGTCCCCAATAGTAACTACATCATTGTAATCTAAGTTTAATGAAGTAAAATATGACTTAGAATTAGTCATATGATTAGTGCATCCTGAATCAATAATCCAAGAATTATGGTCTATTTTATCATGAATGGAAGTCAATGCATGAACTAAAGCAACATTATTAGTTTGCTTACCTCCCTTCTTGCTCTTTATGTTTTTGGAGGTTGCCTTCTTCTTGTAACAATCATTTTCTTTGTGGCAAAAAATGCCACAAAAGTTACAATTACCATTAAATTTAGGATTATTGCTCTTTGATTTCTTCTCAAACTTAGGTTTTGAAGAACTAGTTTGATTCTTACCTTTAAAGTTCTTGCCTTTGTTCCACTTTCTAGGTTTATTACCTTTATGAACATTCAAGGCAATAGAAGTAGAGTTAGGGTCCTTACCTTCACTTACCTTTGTACCTTCTTGTAGCTTGATGGTTTCTTCATGTTGAACAAGTAGGTTGGAGAGCTCTGCTAGTGTAGGTAGATTGTCTTCTTGATCAAATCTCGTATTGAGGACATTTACAAAGTCCTTGAACTTTTTAGTGAGATTTCTAAGTACAATGAAGCATAAGAGCTTTTCATTCACCCATTCACAACTACATGCAAGTAGTTGTGTCCTAATTTCCCTCATTTTAGCTAGGTATATTACAATAGATTCTTCACATGATATTTTTGTGTTAAACAATTTTGAAAGAAGGGAAAATTTTCTACCCATGTTTGACCTTGTGAACATGGTTTTTAACTCATCCCATGCTTCATATACAAAATAAAAATTAGAAATATGCACTAATATGTCATCACTTACAACCCTAAATAACATAGAAAGGGCTTGTTTGATGCAGGAGCCTATCTTTAGAGGGTTTTTTAAAAGGAGTTTTAAAGTAATTTTTTTATTACTCAAAATGGAATTCTTTGACGCAAAATATAATTTGCCGAAAATGGTAATTACTAAAAAAAGTAAATTTTTATGAAAAAATAATTTGCCGAAAATAGTAATTACTTAAAAAGACATTTTTTTGGTGGAAAAATAAATTTGCCGAAAATAGTAATTTTTTATTTTTAGGGTTTTAAGTTTTAGGGTTTTCTTTTAGGTCTTCAAGATTTAGGGTTTTATTTTAGGGTTTCTTTGGGGATATATATTCCCTTGGTATTGCATTGTAAAAGAGAAAGTGAATCCAGGAATGAGAAAAAAAATTATTTATTGGTTTATTTCCATATATTGTTGTTTTTATATGAATTGAGGGTTTTTATGATTATTTCCATTTATTAAAGTTTTTATGTAAATGGAGGGTTTTATATATTATTTTTATTTATCGCAGTTTTTATGTAATGGGAGGTATTATGTTCTGACCTCTTGCAGCTAGATTTACATCATTGTTGGTTTTTAACTCATTTCCAAAGTTGCCTCACTTGGTATTCCACCCTCATCGTAGGCTCCCAAATATGGCAGTTCATCTCTTCAAGAATATGCTTAGGGGCAAAGCTAGAAATATTTTTAGAAACCATGATTGAAAACACAAACATGTTATTATGATTGTAGAAGTAATATTGCAAAACATAAGAATAAACTACAATGTATTTTACCAAAAAAATATTCAAATACCTTTAATTTTGAAAAATTATAAAAATGGATTTTGTGGATCCCACCACCAAATATTATTTTATTATTAAAAAATAATGAGGATGGGAAAGATTCAAGGCCCCCCTAACCACACCACATAGCCTCAAGGGTTGTTGTCGACTAGCACATTGTGTTACCAATAGGCTGCCAATGGTTGTCATCTAGCCACCACTTGGCTACCAATTGGCCACCATTGGGCTACCACCCCAACTACCATCAATAGCTTGTTAGGCCACCGACATGCAAGCTAGGGCCTGGCATTGGCTAACCATAATGCAGGTCATGTTAAAAATAACTTTTAAATAAATTAACTTATTAAAATTATTTTTTTTTAAATTTAAGTTGCAAACCTATTGGCCTATCTTTAAAAGGTCTAAGGGTCAAACTCCACTCAGTATGAGGGGACCAGGACCCCTCATAAAACCTGTGTAAACTCATTGAAAAAAAAAAATTTAAATTTAATACAATATTTAAATGAAGATCATTTAAATATATAAATAAAAATAACCCTTTTTCTTTAATTTTTTTATTAAAAAAATAAAACCCTCATATATATATATATATATATATATATATATATATATATATATATATATATATATATATATATAGAATAAAGGAGGGTTTTTCATTTAAATATATAAATAAAAAGAACCCTTTTTCTTTGATTTTTTATTTAAAAAAAATCAAACCCTCTTATATATATTTAGAAAAAAATTATCATCAAAACAAAATAAAGAAGGATTTTTAAATAGAACCTAACATTAAATGTATACAAATGATAAATGTTATATTTAATTGTAACATAGTATTTTTTTTTAAATTACTAAAATCTAAAATTTGAAAACTCACATTGGGATCTGATATTAAATGAAAGGGGAGAAAATAAATAAACCACCCCAAATGCAATGGATTAAAACAAACTCAAACAATAATTTATTTGTATGTCAAATATATATATTACACAAATGTAAATAACATTAAACTTAATAAATTTAAAAAAGTGTAAGGTAAGATAGAAATAAATCAAATCACATAAAAGACACCAATATTAAATGGAAAACCTTGTGAGGGGAAAAACCATGACCAAAATCGTGTCTCTACTTTTGTATTATATTTAACAAAATATATAGCCTTTTACTCAAATGTGATTGATGCAAATAACCAATATCTCAAGTAAATAATTATTGTGAGGAGGGAACATCAAAAATTTGAATGGCTTTCGAGTGTTGTTCACTGTGGCAAACAACTGCACACAAACGGTGTGACCGAGATAAGTACCTTACGGTGATGAAATGGTGGATAGCAAATTTTTTTGAAGGCCAGGGAATCAAAGATGCAAATTATGGATTTATAATTCTTCTTATAGCAAAACAATTTGAGGGTGAAAGTGGCTACATTAGGGTTTATAGTGAAAATTTAGGGTTTCTTGCAATTTCATCTTTTGGATATTGGGATGGAGGGTTTCAATAGACATGCATGCATTAAGTCAAAAATGAATTTTAGAGAAGCAATCCATGGAGGACCACCTCAAATAGGAGGGGAACACAATCAACGATTGCCAAGGAAACCATTGAGGATGCCAAAAGTTGATCCAAGGAAAATAGAGATGGGTTGCATGAAAGCAACTAATGGATCCCTAGTAGTGAAGTTGGAAATAACGAATGTTCAGAAAGGAATAGATGCAATTGAGAGGAAAAACCTAATTTGTCAATTCATGGGATTTCGATCGACTATTGCTACCTTCAAGCAATGGGCTACCAATAACTGGAGCACTAAAGGTAAGTTCCAAATTTTTACATACCCTAATGGCTACATTATTTCTTTTTTGAAAATGATGAAGATAGGGAGAATATTTTTCAAGGGAGGCCATGGTTTTTGGTAGGGTAGGTCTCTTCATGAAGCCCTAGCATATCAAGTTCAAATCTGAGGAAGAGATGCCATCAACTACCCTTGTTTGGGTCAGTTTATTTGGTCTTCTGATAGAATACCGATATCCAAAGATACTCGAAACAATTGGAAATTCTTTAGGATTTTACATGATGACTTATTATTGTACCCAACACTTAGAGCATATGATTTATGCAAGGATTTGTGTTTTGATTGATTTTGACAAACCACTTTCAAAGAAGATTACTTTACAATATGGGGAAGAAGTATGGGATAAATTAGTAGATTATAAAAATATTTGATTTAGATGTAGAATTTGTCATGAATATGGTCATCTAGCCAAGTATTGTCCACATAAGGTCCCTAACAAATAGAAAGAGGATCGGGGCTTGGAAGGGTTTCAAATCCCTAAACAAAAAAACACAAAAAGTAGCACCAAAAGAGAAAACAATTATTTCTCTCAACACCTTTGAAATTATCTCCATAGATGAGCAAGCAGATGATGAGGATGGTCAAATGGAAATAGTTATTATGGAGACATAATTTTATGAAGAGAGGGAACATAAAGGATTGCATGATGAGAAATCATTAAAAGAGCTTGCCTTGATGTTGAGAAATAACAATAAAGGGAAAAAAATACAATGTAGAAAACCAACCCAAGTGCAAAAAAAAGGGCAGGTTCAAACTACAAACAAAATGGATCCTCAAAAATACCATACAAATTCAAATAGTAGCACCATGATACTAAGTAACCAGCCTATAATACCAATTGGAATGATGCAAGATACAAATAAAAGGATAAGGATGCCATAATACTAAGGTTTATAGTCAGTATCTTTATGGCAATGTTGGAAGCTTTGGCTATTTTGCTAAGCAATTTTTGATATTTTTGGTAATTTGTTAAGCTTTGGTGTCTTTTTCTCAGTGTTACCATATTTTGTTTGATTTGTCAATTGCTCATTTTGCTTAGTTTTTGTTGTATTTGTTTTCCTGATCTCATTTATGATATTTTTTATTCTTTTTGTGTTTTTGTTTTGGTTTTGTTTTGTTATGTTATTTTTGAGGTTTTTTGTGTGTTTTGTGTTCTATGGTTTTTTGTTTCTTTTGTTTTTTTTGTTATGGTAGTGTTTTTTATGCTGCGTTGGTGGTTTTTTCTATGTATTTCATGTTTTGGTGTTGTTTATTTTTGTCATTTTTTTTATTTTATTTATTTATTTTTGAATGTGTTTTCCTATGTTGTTTGTGTGTTTGTTTTGTGTGGTTCTTGTTTTTTTTTTTTTTTTTTGCTTTTGCATTTTCTTACCAACACACTCAAGGGGTAAGCTTTATTTATTTTATATTTTTACATGTTTATGTTTGTTTGTTCTTATTGTGTGTTATTTTATGCATGCTCCTTGTGTGTGTCAAAGGTGGTAGGTCAAGTGCAAGCCCTATGAGTTTTTGGTGGAATAGATACCCTAGTCTTCTTGGGTCTTACCCAAAAGTGGCATTCCTTTTGGGATGTTTTCCACAAACAAAAAAAAATTAAATAATTGTTGTGGCCATTGCACAACTAGCCCCAAATTTGGGGACCCACCTTAAAATTTTGATTTGTTTGGGATTTTGCTTTTATTTGAGTGATAATTTCCATAGATCTCTACCCATGAGCTTGCATTCCAAGGTTCATTTTTGGGTTGTGTATCTTTTCATTTATGTTTCAATGGTTGATGTTTTGGGTTAGATTGATAGGTTTAAATTTTTGTTTTAATATTTTAAGTGTGGAGTTTAATGTTTCATTTTATATTAAATTTTGATAGTTAGAGTATTCAAAATTGATTGTTTTGAAGTTAATTAAGCCCATGCCTTTAATATATATATATATATATATATATATATATATATATATATATATATATATATATTTATATTATATTTATATTATGAAATAAATAATAATAATAAATAATAAAATAAAATAAAAGAACATAAAGAAATGAATCTTTGTACCATGGTGAATTACCTTATTTCGTTTGAAACAATTTGATGTGGTGCATCTTTATTATTAATGATTTAAATAGTCATAATTTAATATTGATACTTATAATGTTTATGGGTGCAGAACATCAACGGACCTATATTGGAATGAAAACTTGTCGATGTGAATATACGAACTATTAAATTGGATGGAAAAACCTATAGATGCAGATTGACAGTGGATATATCAACCAAGTGATATGGTGGTATACTTGATGGACCCAACTGACTGACGTGACTACGAGACTTGATGCAAAAGAGGATAAATATATGGATCAAAGGACAAAAAACATGGATAGTGGACTTGGTTTGGGATTGATGATGTGTTCATGACTTGGCTATGATATGGATGCACACTAATTATGACCGAAAATTGTAGACTTAAACCTAAACATAGATGTCTTAGTTGAATGTGGAAGAACACAACTAGCTAGATAAACAACATGATGGGTGATGACATGGTGAGACACAACTAGATCTGATGTGGATGCTTGTATAGTATGACTAGGTATGAAGGTAGGATTAGATGATGACTAGGTCCACAAAGGATACGATAGGTGTCCTAGACTTAGGAAGTCAGACGTGGTGAGGTTAATTCTATAGGTCAAAATTTAGCATTTTTTATTGCATTGAGTTGGTGAATGCATACCAGATAGTAATCCACCAAATTAGAGTAGATTGCATTAGCAAAGATATCACGGATGCAACTTCTAGTCCAAAAAAGCATTCATCTAAAGTGGTTATTATAGGCCTTGACTACTTTTGCATCAAAGATATCATGAGTGATCCAACAATACTTCACACAAAGTTATCTAGCCTAACAAATTTTTATAGGAAGTTTCTCAATCATTTAAAATTATTATACAGTGGATAGTGGTATTAGAGGAGTGACAATCAAAAATGCATGTTAGTGGCATCAGAGAAGAAAAATGGTAGTGGTTTCAGAAGGTGAAAATATGGAGATGAGCTAAATGTAGGTGCAAGTTACTAGTAGGGAGTTTCATAAAATGTCAAGTTGCACAAATATTACTATGAAGATTATAAAATTAATCGAATAATGTGATACTTCATCTGAAGGAAGGCACGCATCAATCTATGAAAATATATTTGGGAGAATTGTGTGATTCTATGAACAACGACTGGTGAAACTTGGGGAGTTGTTGATTCGCATACGATAGTACATGATGAGGAAGGTAGATGCCCATGTGAATGTGATAGTACAAGGATTGAAATAGAAGGAGATTACCATTGCTAGAGAATATAAATTAGTGACTTTAATTATGAAGCGTATATTAGTGATGTTTAATGTATGAGAGCTTGTAGAGAGACACTAATAATACACAAAGAGGATGGTGTAGCCAATTTTAGACATGGTCATATTGCAAAACAAGGTCATGGAGTGGATGCAGTCATAGAAGTAACAACACCAGTAACGATTAGGTCTCACATGTTATCTTTCAGGACACATGTCAAACATATATAATAGTCTTCTTTGTCGGTGTAGGTAGCAGTGTACATCTATGAGGGCAGTGTTGAGGTGTAATTTTGTCAAATCACAAAACCACTCGACAAATTAGAACTTTAAGTTCTCTCTTGCAAAGAAATATATATATATATCTCCAATGTTCTTGTATTCAATTTTTTATGCATAAACTCATATAAGTGCTAATAATAAAACTCTAGGGTCTTGCAAGTGTTGTTAACAAGGGGTCTGGGATCATGTAAATGATTTTGAATCCATCATGTGGAGTATGTCTTTGATATCAATTCAACAAAATAAAATTTGTTTTATGATATTAGGTTAAAGTATACCAAATTTTATTTCCTCTCTTCAATTTAATGTCTCAAAATGCTTTAAATGAAATTAGCATAAAAAAATCTAGCATTTTGTATTAAATTTCAATTTAACTTTGATAAAGATCAAAGTAAATGAAATTTTATAAATTTAATAAACCTTTGGAATATAATAAATTCATTTCCCAAATGTCTATTTGATAAAGTAGTTATTTATTCAAACCCCCTTATGAAATTATAAATCAAACCCAGAAGAGGTGAATAAATGAAATAATGTCTTGCCCAATTTATAAGGTTCCAAAACCTTGTCAATGATAAAATCTTAGGTCTTAGTATGAAACTAATCTAAACACTTTGGATTTTATGATAAAATAAAGTTTATAAATTATATTTGCTTATAATAATTATCTTTTGAAATATTTATGAAATTAAATATTCAAAAGAGTAAATGTGATCTCTGATTTGAAATTTGGACTTCTGAAATAAATAGAACTATATTATAAATCAAATCCAAATTGGATTTTAGAGATATCAATCCTAGTTCCTCAACATTATGAAATTAATGTGAGGAATAGAATATCATTTATCCCTTATTAAATTTATTAATTCAAATATTAATTGATGTAATATTTGAATAATACATTTTATTTATAACCTAACCATATAATTTCACTTTATGAAAATTATGGTAGGATATAATATATAGTTTTATGAATAAAATAATAATAAAAAAACAATAAAATATTTTAAACTTTAGAAATTAACTTAATGTCTCGGACTAGATTTCCATCTATAGAATTCTAAAACCAATCCAATGTTCACTAGTATTCACACAATGAAATAAAATGAATTGATGCAATATTCTAAGGTATACAAACTATTAAGACATTGTATTAAACATTTTATTAATTCCAAATACAGTCTGTGCACAAATCTGGATCCAAAATGCTTAAAACAATTTATAAAATCTTAAAATAATTTCCATTGTTCTGCAAATGGCTTTCTCCATTTTCCTCCAATGAATGTGTAGCTTTGCTCCTTCCAATCGTTCCTCTCCTTCTCTATATAAAATGTCTGACCTTTTCCATGAATCTCAATGATTTATTTATAATTTGGAAAGTTTAGTTATTTCGTTTCTTCACCGGGAAATGAATTTTATAACTATCTTATTCAAATCATTGCCCTTGTATTACCTGCATAATGAAACAATAATCATAATATCAAAACAAAACCAAAATTTACTTTCTCTTAACTTTACTTTTTTTCAAAAGTATTTCAAAGTTCTCATATTGCTAAACTAACCTACTATTTTTTGGTGAAACTGACATCTGGAATCTTGCAAGTTTGGTATCATTAGAAAGAGAAAATCCATATATTTTTACCAAGTTTTGAATGAGATCTGTAGACACCAAAACAACACCAATCATATTATGTGACAACAAGCATCGATCACATTGACACACACAACCCCTAGGGTAGCCCCTAGAGGTTAAACAGTGGTCCTAACCACTCCCAAGAGTAGTTTTAGAGGTCAGAGGTCAATTTGGCACCTTGCTCTCTGCTCATCCCACCCCAGGATGAATACAAACTAGAATTCGTCCCACCCAGGGATGAATAGCAGCATTCGACCCAAGGTGAGGCGAATAGCAAGTTTGACTGGCAAAAAGTCAAACCTCAACAAGTTCGCCAGTTAACTGAAGCTTCAGGCCATGCAATTACGAGGAATAGCTTTAAATCAAGGAGAGAGACTTTTGTCATGCATTTCTTTATTTTAGAGACCTCATGCAAGGAGACTCTAAATCAAGGAATTATCTTTTCTCTCAAAATAGGACAATTAACTCAAGTGGCGCCCTCGCATGTGCATTCCAAACAAAGAGACCCTAGGTCTATAAATTGGTGAGTCTTCTCACCCCAAAAGGAGAGACAGAGAGGATATTTTGGAGCAATTAAGTGCTGCTAAAATATATCCTCACCCTTTTTTTGTTCTTTCACATCCTTGATCTCTCTTTTGGAGGGAGGTTATTGGGTGATCATTTGAGGCGCATTCTAAGACCCAAACCTGAAAATTTGGCCATAATACTTCACAAAATTTGCCAAAAACACCCCATAAGAATTTTTGGACCCATCCCAAGTGGAGTGGTGCCAAAATAGCATCCCAAACAACGGCCGTCCTACACCCGGGCACCCCCCAAATTGTCACAGCTCTAATCGCCCCACCCCGAAGCGAATAGAAATATGTGGTATATTTCATTTTTTTCTCTTTTTCATATTATTCTAGGTTATTTAAATAGGCTGTAGTTTAAATTTCATTTCATTCTGAGCAATTTTGACTAGGTTTTTGTCATTTCCTACCTTTACTAATTTGCAAATGGCACCATCAAAATATGGGTGATAGAGGCCAAATTGGAGAAATATGACCTTATGGGTCTTCCCAAAACACACCCAATTAGCTAAACCCAACTTTGTAGGTCATTTGGAGCTTTCTATATAGGACATTGAAGAGGGTGCTTTCTGACAAATTATTGCAGGTCTATTCATCGCACCCTAGAGCGAATACAAATATGTGAGGAATTTCCAGACTTTTCCTTTTGCAATGGCCTCCTAGTAACATATTCACACTTTTTTAAAATTTTTAGGTCGATCAGAGGTCATTTGGTTATCGTTTTGATATTTTCATGCATACACTAATAGTAGGCCTTGGGAAATACATGTTTTATTTTGTTTGCAGGTGCTACTGATATTTTTTGTTTCCTTGAACGTAGGTTTCTAACATCAGAGGAGTAGCAAGGAGTCAAAATTCATATACACAAGTGGCAGCGACCTTTTGGTTTGCCCATATTACATGTGGGCACGCGGAAGAAGGATTGTTATCCATGGATGTGATAAGAGACATATTTAATGCTCCTATCCCCTAAAAAGGAAGGAGACATATTGTAACATGACTTTGAAAGCATATCAATAAATAGGGCCATATTCCATATTGCTTCTATCTTGTGTCGATTCGTCTATGTTCTTTCCTTTCATGCATTTTTCAATACATAGGCTTTTAGCGTTAAGTTTGGTTTCACACGCATCGCACTTGGGTTTTTCCTTTTTGTTTTCGTATCCTTATGCTTTCAGTGGTGATCACGGTGGGACAAAATACAGTTGGCACAATTGTCCTACCCATCCAAGTGGGACAAAATACTATTCATACATTGTGCCACATCTTGGAAGGTGAGATGGCATATAATATCTTGCTAGGCCGGCCTTGGATCCGGGACATGAAGTGTGTCCCTTCAATAGCTCACCAATGCCTAAAGTATACATTTGAAGTATAGGTGCATGTAGTCCCAATAGACTTAGAGCCCTTCAAGTACTATAATACGATGCAATTCATGCCGCAATCGACCCTTCCATCAACACATTTGGATTTTCAATTGAATCCATCTAAACAAGGTCCGATTACGTAGGCCTCTCCATTGACCAATCCTTCAAGTCCCCATCCGGGTCCATCTTCCTCATCTAGTCCTTCCATAATGATGCCACCTACGGTGGCCACATCAAATGACAAGGGAAAGCAACCCCTAGAAGAGGAACCACCCTCAGTCTCAACCATCTCGACAGAAGAGATGCCTAGCAGAATGGAAGTCGAGACGCCTAGTTCACCCCACATGGAGTGGACTCTAGGAGAACTCCCATTCGTCCCCCTCAATCGCCAAAAATCACCATTGAGATGGCCAACATGGGCCTGGGGGAGTATATAGTGTGAAACATTGTAGCCACACCCACACTTGAGTTCATGCAGGAATAGGGAGACCTCGACTCCCCATCGACTCTGTGGTTCCTCTAGGCTACCCAACCAATCAGAAAAACTTTGTTTATGGTGGTCTGGATAACAGCGTGGAACCTTACATGCAAGAGGACAAAGACGAAGAGCCTTTTACTGAGGATTTCAACTATTTGTCTAACCCATATTTCACTTTAAGATATCTTGGCCAATGTAATTTGCATGGATATGGGTTGGGTAGGTATGAGCAAGGAGTGTGTGTCCTTTGCCAACCAAGATACCAAATGTCGTATGACAAGTCAGGAGTAGGGTTCAACCACCCCCTACCCCTAGACATCTTGGTAGAGAACATGCAAGGCCTAGGGATAGGCAACAAGGATGGGTTGGCATTAGATCCATATGCAAATCCTAACACAACATATACATTGGGAGATTATCTCCCATTGCTAACAACCAACCTTGTTGACCATAACAACCCTTTCCCTTTGGACAAAAAGGGAGAAAATTCGAGGACTCACCTACATGAGGGATATGGACAAGATCAAGAAGGGTCTTCGAAAGATGAATCGGAGTACGAGGTAGCACCTTGGGATCCTTTCAAGTCTAATAGCAATCATTCACAAGTATATCCCATGGATGATGATCAAGAGAGCTTCCTGAAAATGTTCCCTTTGGATGCTCCAATTGAGCATATGCCACCTCAATAGAATCAAGTCCCCCCATAGATAGCGAAACAACCCCGATGGGACCACATTAATTTTCTCGAGCAAGATGAGCCTCACATGTTGCAAATAGCTATTGGAGCCAACGAAGGCCTTTGGATCTCCGAAAATGATTACGAAGATGAAACTGAGATGGCTTATCTCAATCATATGTGACAATAGCAATATCCCTTGGACATAGATGAAATGTTTGAATAGTTACACATAGGGCTAATGCAAAGGTGACACCTCAACCAGGCGCAGTTATAGTAATTACTACACCCACCTCTCCAGGTATATAGGGAACATCTTCCACCCGAAGACCCTATCACACCATCAGTGCATAGGGTGGATCCTATCTTTTTATCCATGCATACGGCCAATCCATTTGCGCTAGTACCTCCAGAGCTAGATCTAGAGCACATAGAACATCTAGGATGTCCAAGAAATCACACCTGCGGTAATGGAGACCAAAATCATTTCATCAACATGATCTCCATTTATTTAACCGGCCCCATCCATGATCCATCCGATCCAACATGGTCATTGCACCTAGACCTAGATGCTATAGACTGGGATCATGCGTTGACACACCACCATCCCCATCAGAGTACTGGCCTTACGATGGGATGTTCCATTTCACCCCAAGACAGACTCAGTATATCATCCATGCTGAAGAGGAACCTAATGTTCCAAACGATGATCTAAACTCAGCAAACGATATCCACTTGATCCCAAATCCACACCAGTTGGAGGAATGATCCCACATGTCAATCGAGGAGATGACTGACGTAGACATCGGCTCAGATCCAGTGAATTTGCAAATCATCAAGCTGGGGGTAAGTTTATCCCTCGAATAGCAATCTGATTACATTGCCCTTCTCAAAGAGAACAAGGAGGTTTTTGCATGGTCATACAAGGACATGTCGGGGCTAGACCTGCAGCTAGTCATGCATAATATTATGCTTGATCCGAAATTCAAACCAATAAAGCAAAAATTACGTAAGATGCACCCAACAATAGCCTTAATGGTCAAAGATGAACTACAAAAGCTATTGGATGCATAGTTTGTCATCTACATGGATTACCCACCATGGTTGTCTAACATGATTCCCATCAAAAATCTCGATGGGAGGATTCGCATATGCACAAATTTTTGAGATCTAAACAAAGCGATTCCTAAGGATGATTTTACCTTGCCAAGCATCGACGCATTGGTAGATGCTACAGTGGGCCATGAAATGCTCTCCCTC